>VNJN01000614.1:0-75005 GCA_008042485.1 Drosophila mayri | reverse complement strand
GTATATTAATTTCAGTCAGAAGTTTGCAACGCAGTGAAGGAGACATCTCCGACCCTATAAAGTATATATATTCTTGATCAGGATCAACAGCCGAGTCGATCTAGCCATGTCCGTCTGTCCGTCTGTCCGTCCGTCTGTCCGATTATACGCGAACTAGTCCCTCAGTTTTAAAGCTATTTATATTTTAATGAAACTTTGCAGTTAGTCTTCTATATACTCTCACTCCTACATATGTCCGAACGAGCCGGATCGGACGACTATATCATATAGCTGCCATAGGAACGATCGAAAGATTTTTCGAAAAAAAATTATAACTACGTCAGTTTTCAATATTTTTTAACCAAACTTGATATTTGGCCATTTAGTGTTATTTCGGAATTTCGATTTAAATTTCATCAAAATCGGACGACTATATCATATAGCTGCCATAGGAACGATCGAAAGATTTTTCGAAAATAAATTATAACTACGTCAGTTTTCAATATTTTTTAACCAAACTTGATATTTGGCCATCTAGTGTTATTTCGGAATTTCGATTTAAATTTCATGAAAATCGGACGACTATATCATATAGCTGCCATAGGAACGATCGGAAGATTTTTCGAAAAAAAAATTATAACTAAGTCAGTTTTCAATATATTTTAACCAAACGTGGTATTTGGCCATTTAGTTTTATTTCAGAATTTCGATTTAAATTTCATGAAAATCGGACGACTATATCCTATAGCTGCCATAGGAACAATCAGGGAAATAAAAGAAAAAATCTTAACTTCGCTATTTCTCAACTTATTTTTAATTACTTCGTTACTGCAAGGGTATTTCAACTTCGGTTCGCCGAAGTTAGCTTCCTTTCTTGTTATTATTTCAGAACTTCGGTTTTAATTTTATGCTAATCTTCTATAAGAATTTTAGGCCATAAGACTTTTTTTGAAACATCGGCAATATTTCCAATATTTCCTGATTGTTCCTATGGCAGCTATAGGATACAGTCGGCCGATTTTCATGAAATTAAAACCAAAATTCTAAAAAAACAATAGAAGGCCAAATATCAAGTTTGGTTAAAATATCTTGAAAACTGACTAGTTATAATTATAATTTTTTTTCGAAAATTTTCCGATCGTTCCTATAGCAGCTATATGATGTAGTCGTTTGATCCGGCCCGTTTCGACATATGTAGGAGTGAGAGTATATAGAAGACTAACTACAAAGTTTCATTTAGATAGCTTTTAAACTGAGGGACTAGTTTGCATATAATCGGACAGACGGACAGAAGGACAGACGGACATGGCTAAATCGACTCGGCTGTTGATCCTGATCAAGAATACATATACTTTATAGGGTCGGAGATGTCTTCTTCACTGCGTTGCAAACTTCTGACTGAAATTATAATCACCTGCAAGGGTATACAAAAGAAAATACTAGTTATTAAGAAATTGTAAATATCAGAGATAGAGGGCTATCTTAAAGCATAGTATCCAGACAGTAAAACGTTTCGCATCGGAACAAATGTTTTATCTTTTCAAGAGTGACCGCTGATTTTACTATTTGTTCGCCATTTTTGGCCGGCAAATGATGCGGTCATACATGCTTGTTGCTACATTATAAAAATGTCAATAAAAAATGAACAAGAAAATAGAAACAACTATTGCCATGGCAGTAATTATTGTAGTAATAGATAAGAAAGATTTTCAACCAAATAAAAAACGATCCAAGTATTGGGTGGGCCCATAACTGCAAGCTCAATTAAAGGGCGATATTATTACTATGTACGCATCGTTTAGATATTTTTATATCAATAATACACTCCCTCTCACCTTCTAATATCATGTCCCTTCTTCGCTCAGAATACGCCTATATCTGCAATATATCATCCAACACCATAAAATAAAAGTAATATTTCAAAACTTATTAAACATTTTAATATATATTATCAGATCTAAATATTAGATTAATACAAATAACTTTATTCAATCCTATTAAATAGTATGTAAACAAAGTGAAAACAAACTGAAACCAATGCAGCCGAAGGCCCCAGACGCCATGGCTTCTGTAGTAAAATTAAGTTTTGTAAACCTTAGTCTACTATCTTATAATAAAAATATATCGATAATTTACATTCTTATCATTATTTTTTGTTTGTTTTATTGTTAGTAAATCTGCAGTAAACCCCTGTGATGTTTTTTTTTTAATTTAACGGATTTACGGAACTGAAGAAGGTAGACAGAGGGGTAATCGAGGGTCGAGAACAGCCTGTTTTATTAAATTTTTTATTCTTTATCGCAGCCCGCTCGGAATATACTAAAGAGTGCCACACACTTTTCTAGTATATTTGTTTTCGTGTCAGGTTACCGGCCTTTAAAACGGCCGCTGACGAACAACCGTTTTCAACTATTTGCCTCTCGCTCTCTCTCACTGCTTGAAGACGGTTTTTTACTGTCTGGATACTATGCTTTATTGTGGTGGTAAAAATTGTATATAAAAAAATATCAAAAATATCAAATATATCGATATTTTGAAGTGATAATTTTAAATATTATCGTCTATTTTTTTTTTTTTTTATATCATCGATACGATATTTTTAAATTTTCGACATCCCTAGTGACAGTATTAATTAGTGTTTATTATTCTTTTGTTCAATCGTTCACTATATCTTAGATCTCTTTTTAGCTTTTCAGAGAGTGCTGCTCGCAGGCAGGTCCTAAATAACCACCGTTTATAACTCTCGATCTTCCTCTCGTGCTCTCTTAAGGGCGTAATCCCAAAGAGACCAGATCATCCCAATCCTAATAGGGCTGCTACATCACGGCCGTCCTGACCATGATAGAACTATACAAGGTAGTCCACTGGGCTCTCTTATTCGTTCGGGTTTTGGTCCCCTAATTTCAGTGCGTGCATGCGATCGAACTGAACTGAATGTAGCCGTTTCACTCACACTTACTATTTAACTCTAACATTACCTATTTCACTCGCACTTATATCAAGGGACTATGATTCTGCCGAGTGGACTACCTTGTAGTTCTATCATGATCCTGACATTAAGCATAGTATCCAGACAGTAAAAAACCGTCTTCAAGCAGTGAGAGAGAGCGAGAGGCAAATAGTTGAAAACGGTTGTTCGTCAGCGGCCGTTTTAAAGGCCGGTAACCTGACACGAAAACAAATATACTAGAAAAGTGTGTGGCACTCTTTAGTATAACCCGAGCGGGCTGCGATAAAGAATAAAAAATTTAATAAAACAGGCTGTTCTCGACCCTCGATTGCCCCTCTGTCTACCTTCTTCAGTTCCGTAAATCCGTTAAATTAAAAAAAAAAACATCACAGGGGTTTACTGCCGATTTACTAACAATAAAACAAACAAAAAATAATGATAAGAATGTAAATTATTGATATATTTTTATTATAAGATAGTAGACTAAGGTTTACAAAACTTAATTTTACTACAGAAGCCATGGCGTCTGGGGCCTTCGGCTGCATTGGTTTCAGTTTGTTTTCTCTTTGTTTACATACTATTTAATAGGATTGAATAAAGTTATTTGTATTAATCTAATATTTAGATCTGATAATATATATTAAAATGTTTAATAAGTTTTGAAATATTACTTTTATTTTATGGTGTTGGATGATATATTGCAGATATAGGCGTATTCTGAGCGAAGAAGGGACATGATATTAGAAGGTGAGAGGGAGTGTATTATTGATATAAAAACATGTAAACCATACGTACATAGGAAGAATATTGCCCTTTAATTGATCTCGAAGGTATGGCCTCAACCAATACTTGGATCGCTTCTTATTTGGTTAAGAATCTACCTTATCTATTAGGACAATAATTACTGCCATGGCAATAGTAGTTTCTATTTTCTTGTTCATTTTTTATTTACATTTTTAAAATGCCAAACAGATAGTAAAATCAGCAGTCACTCTTGAAAAGATACTATGCTTAAAAGACAAGTTATATAAAATATATTATTTAATTTATATTTTATTTGATTAATTATATTTTTTATATTATTTCTTATACTTATATTATATTTTACTTATTATAATTTATAATGCTTAATTTAAAACTAAAACTAACTAAAAATTAAGCTCAATATTGGGAATCAATAGATTTAAGAAAACCCCTCTGCTGTATACATATGTGTATTCGTCATTTGGCTACGGATATCGCATACTACACATTTAACATCAATTTTTTCGTTTTCCGCTTTTTCGTTTGTTCAGTTGTTTCAGTTGTTAAAAATTAGTTGGAAACACTTTAAAAAATGAAATCAGAGTGACCAAGAAAAAATATCAAAAAATATTAAAAAAATATAGCGATTTCGATATTTGGGCAATAAAAATATCACGATATAAATATATCATTTTAAACAAAAAATATCGATATTTTGATATATTATCAACAACCCTAACTGTTACACTTGTGTTTTACATTCTTGGCCTTATTCTTCTCAACTCGACTCTCTTCATATTTCGCATTAATTTCAATATTTTGGCCTGAGCCCTCGCTTGCTTAAAATCTATTTTTATTTCTTCATTTAATGGCAATAAGCCCATTGGCCTGGCCTCTCTTCCAATCAATAATTCTAATGGGCCATACTTTGTCACCCTGTTCGTCGTACAATTCATGGCTAACTGTACCTCACTAAGTGTGTCCTGCCAGGAACGTTCACTTATCTCTACCGCTGTTAACATATTCTTAATCGTGCTCATGACCCGTTCAACTTGTCCCTACTTGCACCTGTTGCTACCAAATGTAACTCTATTTTGTGCAGTTAACGGAACTCACGAAGTTTACCACAAGCAAAACTTCTACCTGCTATGATACGGTCCGGTACCCCAAAAAGAGGTATTGTTGATTTTATGGCCTTAATACAGTTTTCTGCATCTAATCGCAAAGTATGATACAAGTGAACAAATTTAGTAAATGCGTCTATTTGTACTATGACCAATTCCTTAGCATCATTTTTACCACTCAGCTTTCCACTAATGTAAATGCGCACAGTATGCCAAGGTATTTCAACTCTCGGAATTGGACACAATTCCATTTGAATTTTTCCTGATGAAGGCTTTGCTAGTTTGCATGTTATGCAGTTCTCTACGAATTTTACGTACATACTTGGACATGTACTCGAACCAAAACTGTTCATAAACGTTGTCTCTAACGTTTTGTGCCACCCTAAATGCATGATTGCTGTATGGACATGATTTCTCTGAATTTTCCTATATAGAATTCCTGCTCTTAACTCGTACGTCTTTGCTAGACTCTCCTGCAGCTCTCTATCATTCACCTGGGTTTTAATTCCCCTTAAGCTCGAATCACGCTGCTGCTTAGCTACAAGCCAGTTATCTGTCATCTCTGTCATATCGATGCGAACTTCGGGTATCCTATTCACTGTCTCACATTCAGTGACAATCGGATTTCTAGATAAAAAGTCCACATGCGCAATTTTCTTAGCGGTACTCTACAGTGAAATCATATGATTGTAAATATGCCCACCAACGGTGTACTCCTGGCGTTAGTTCTACTTTGGTTCAACTTGCTCTCAATGAATTACAGTCTGTAACTACTACAAACTTTCGACCGTGAAGGTAATGGCGGAAACTTTTTACGGCTTTGTATACAGCGTGGGTCTCTAGTTCGTACGAATGATACTTAGATTCTCAGGGCGATGTACACTTGCTAAAATATTGGATTAGGATTAGGGTATTCAGGGGTACGAAAGCAGTTTGCTCTATAGATCCTGCGTCTATAGGAATCTGATAAAATCCACTAGCCATATATAAGAAAGAGAAGTATTTACCCCAACGCAGTCTGTTTATTATGCCCTGTACCAAAGGTACACAGGTTTTATAGTTTTGTGCGAGTGCGATTTTCTGTAACAGGCCGAAGGAGGCGTGGCAGACCCCCAAATTGTCAGAATTTCATTGCGATCGTGCCATAAATAGCGGTGATGTAGGCTTTTTACTTTATACATTATATTATGTATACCACAGACATCGCAGGCAGAGAGCTCCAAATAAATCAAAACGTTCATTTTACATTTTTATGAAATTAAGATTACTGATTTCGAATTGGTTGATGGTGAAGATGACTAAACTAAAGTGTACTTGAAGTGTTTCTATTTAAAATAAAATTAGTTGTCATGGGTTTGAATCCCGCCGGCGACGAGTCAATTTGTTTAATTTTTTAAATTTTAAAATAAAAGGAAAGGCATAATCTTCTTATGCCTCGCGGCAGAATCGAAACCAGGCCAATTGATTACAAAAATGCATGCGTAGTTTTATCCACTGAGATATGGACTGCGTTTTTGGTTCAGCTGACATTTGCATCATATGTCAATTTGGCTCCGTTTTATAGTTTTTGGCTTCTTATTCTCAGGAACGAAATCGAGCTGCGACTGGGGTATTCTACTGTCTGGACACCCGGCTGTATGTCCATCTTGTTTGATCTGATATTATTGGCAAATGGTATCTATCAGCCACTATATTTACATTTAGCTCTCTATAATCTATGCACTAGCGATCACTGCCATCTTTCTTTTTTACTAACAAAATTGGGCTCGCGAATTTATTATTTATTATTATATTTGCCGTCAACATTTCTGTCCTTTTATCTCTAACTAGTTCTTTTTCATCTACGCCCAGTTGATATGGGCGTCTCTGCACAGTCTAATTGTCATCCAATAAACGAATTTCTAATTCTCCAGTCGTGACACGCCTGCTCGGTATTCCAATAATAAAATGTTCAGAGTATGAATCAAGAATGTCCTTCAACTTAAACTTATCATTATCATTAAATCAAATTTTCATCAATTAGCTCATCATCATAATTTACAGTTGTTTCATCAGATATTGAATTAACTCGTTTAGTTTTGAAAATCTTAAATTCATCAGCATCCAAAAGAAAAGAAAAACAAGAAAGGAAGCTAACTTCGGCGAACCGAAGTTGAAATACCCTTGCAGTAACGAAGTAATTAAAAATAAGTTGAGAAATAGCGAAGTTAAGATTTTTTCTTTTATTTCCCTGATTGTTCCTATGGCAGCTATAGGATATAGTCGTCCGATTTTCATGAAATTTATATCGAAATTCTGAAATAAAACTAAATGGCCAAATACCACGTTTGGTTAAAATATATTGAAAACTGACATAGATTTAATATTTTTTTTTTTAAATCTTCCGATCGTTCCTATGGCAGCTATATGATATAGTCGTCCGATTTTCATGAAATTTAAATCGAAATTCTGAAATAAAACTAAATGGCCAAATACCACGTTTGGTTAAAATATATTGAAAACTGACTTAGTTATAATTTTTTTTTTCGAAAAATCTTCCGATCGTTCCTATGGCAGCTATATGATATAGTCGTCCGATTTTGATGAAATTTAAATCGAAATTCCGAAATAAAACTAAATGGCCAAATACCACGTTTGGTTAAAATATATTGAAAACTGACTTAGTTTTAATTTTTTTTTCGAAAAATCTTCCGATCGTTCCTATGGCAGCTATATGATATAGTCGTCCGATTTTGATGAAATTTAAATCGAAATTCCAAAATAACACTAGATGGCCAAACATCAAGTTTGGTTAAAAAATATTGAAAACTGACGTAGTTATAATTTTCTTCGAAAAATCTTTCGATCGTTCCTATGGCAGCTATATGATATAGTCGTCCGATCCGGCTCGTTCCGACATATGTAGGAGTGAGAGTATATAGAAGACTAACTGCAAAATTTCAATCAGATAGCTTTAAAACTGAGGGACTAGTTCGCGTATAATCGGACAGACGGACGGACGGACGGACAGACGGACAGACGGACAGACGGACAGACGGACAGACGGACATGGCTAGATCGACTCGGCTGTTGATCCTGATCAAGAATATATATCTTTATAGGGTCGGAGATGTCTCCTTCACTGCGTTGCAAACTTCTGACTGAAATTAATATACATACCCTGCAAGGGTATAAAAAGAATGGAAAGGCCTTACCAAATTGATATAAAATTTCCTTGGGCTCCAACACTGCACAAACGTCCACTCGCTTCTCGTTCATAATGCTGCATCGTTTTTAGTATTTCAATTAATTGTAGATTTTCTGCTTCTAACAGAGCTCGCCATTCACTATCACACTGGGCCTGAGCCGATCCCACTTCTGATGTCAGGGGCTGGGTGCTTTGCTGCTCTTCTTTTTGCACTTTGTTTGATTCCGATTGCTCGCCTTTGTTCGCATTCAAAATTTGATCTTATCGAAGATTGTTCAGTCACACATTCCATAACCCCTGGTTATTTGTTAAGGAAGAGCGTTTCAATAAAATATATATCAAGTTTAAAATGTTTTTATTTTGCAGCTATATGAATATTCCATAAATTATTTTTATAATAATATTTTTAACAGGTATATTTAACAAATATGTAATTTTCAAGGTGGGTTGTATTTTCGATTTTTTTTCGTTTTTTAAACTCAGTTTTCAATGCTATCAATTTATAAATATATTTTCATTCTTTCTCCTTACGTTCTCAATTTCTTTTATTATTCCGGCAATGGTTGGCTAACTTCTTTATATAGTTACTTTTAAAGTTTTTTTTTATATTTTATATTTTTTTATTGTGCTAATTGCAATAATCATTTTCTAATCAAAATAAGGTATTTAACCTACGTAATTACCTATATCATATAATGTGTGATTAAACTATATTATGTAAGAATATAATATATAACTTTGTATCGTAAAACTGTTTGCTTTTATAACTCGAAACAATGTCTTTCTCATGCTGAAAATTCAGTATTATGTGTATAATTTAATCTAATTTGAAACAATTTCAATCAATATTGTTATATACATTACGCTCTGTTCTATCATTTAATTTAGAATGACTAATGAAAATACAAATAAGTAGCTGTAAAAAGACGAAATAAGACTTAATTGAATTAAAAAATTATTAAAATTAGACTTATTACAATTGTTTTTCAATGATTTTTTTTATATATTATATGTTAATTAAATAACAAAATTGAAGAAATGGTTTCAAGATTCCATTGAACGCCTTAGTGTCTTACAAAATAATTTTATATAGTATATAACCACGTATAAAACTATTACTTTCTATGAGAACAATTTAACTTATGTAAATTTTATTTCTTTCTATATTCTCTAATCATTTAACACATTTAAATTATGTTGTGCTGAATTGGGGAATTGCCTTATGTTTTTGTCAATAAGTAATGCTATGCTTGATAGAATAAATCAATTCATGTTGTACGAACTTTCGCAGATATAGTATATAATATATTTACTGTTACATTAATATTATAAGTTATTCAGGTTTTAAACGATGCCATTGTACTACAGTTTGTCTGGGCTTCGAGATCATATCCTGCCAATGTTTCGTCTCTGAAGCCCCAGAGCCGTTTTTACCTATAATTAAATTAGATAGTTTTTTTAAATAAATTAATTTATATTTTGATGAGTTATATTAGTTAAAATTAAAACAAAATTAGATTTTGTTAATTTATATTTTCATGATATCAATTGTTTGTTAATCAAATCATTTTGTTGCATCGCAATTAATTACATAGGTCAAAATAAATAATATACAAGAAAGGAAGCTAACCTCGGCTTACCGAAGTTTGTATACCCTTGCAGAATTTAGTCAGAAAAGTAAAATCGATATTCTGGAATAATAATTAGTTGCCAAATCTCAAAATTCATGAAAATATGTTGAGAAACATCGAAGTTATGTTTTTTTCTTATATTGTCCTGATTGTTCCAATAGCAGCCATAAGATATAGATGTCTGATTTCCATGAAATTAAAACCGAAATTGTGAAGTAATATTAAGTGGCCAAATATCACATTTTGTGAAAATATGTTGAAAACTGAACAAAGTTATATTTTTTTCGAATATTTTTCCGATTGTTCCTATGGCAGCAATAGGATATAGTTGTCCGATTTTCATAAAATTAAAACCGAAACTCGCAAAAAATATTTAGTGGCAAAATATTAAATTTGGTTAAAATATCTTGAAAACTAAAATAGTTATAATTTTTGTCGAACATTTTTCCGATTGTTCCTTTGGCAGCTATATGATATAGTTGTCCGATCCAGCCCGTTCCGACTTATGTACGAGTGATATAGATATAGCTTTATAACTGAGGGACAAGTTTGCGTATAATCGGACAGACGGACATGGCTAGATCGACTTGGCTGTTGATCCTGATCAAGAATATATATACTTTATAGGGTCGGAAATGTCTCCTTCTCTGCGTTGCAAACTGACTGAAATTATAATACCCTGCAAGGGTATAAAAATATAAGAGCTGGAAAAAAAATATATAATATTTAATATTTTTCTCTTAATTGATTTCAATAAAATCGCTGTAATCTGCTGTACAAAAGATAATATCAATATTTTTCCAGCTCTTTTTGATATGATAAATATAAATAAATGAATTATTAAACAAATATCATACCAGCTAATAATATTCGACCTATTAACTCGTTCCTTCCAATGTTATCAAAATCCATTACCATAACATCTAATGAACATTCCCTTATCTTTTCCCAGGGAACATTAAAACTAAAAGATTCATTAAATACTGGATTTAGTGTACACGTAAATATTGGCGTTTTTCTTTTCTCCATTCGTTTGTCACCAAATTGTAGCCAAACTTTAACATATGGATCTGCAAAAATTAATTAATTAAAATTAATTAATTAGAAATTAACTTGCAATTGAAAAACAAAAAAAGTATATAGGAGAATACAAAAACGTTTAAAAATTATGTTACCCGATTTTCCATTTATATCCTTTGCTTTCAGGTTTCTCGCTTTGATCAACGTTAAGGTCAAAATGGAGTTTGAAGGATGATAGCATAATGAAGATAAAAGTTCTCCACATTTATCCTTGGCCGGTGGCTTTAAAGCCTTCCAAAATGATTGCTTGCCAGCAAAATCAACCTATAATCCAAAACTTTAACAATGTAGTACAATATTTTTAGAACAATTAATTACCTGGCATAGGGGAAGAAATACTTCGCCAATTGAATCATCTCTAGAGAAGCGATCGTAATCGAAAACATGTAAATGTAATACCTAAATCAATATAATTAAATTTTAATTCATTAAACTAGTTAAATTGTTATACATTTAAATAATGTATTAAGGCAAATAATTATGTCGGTAAGATACCCCACTTTTATGTTTTATTACTAACCCTAGATTGCAACTTTTGAATCGGAAATCCCTCAAAATAAAACGTTTCGTTCCATCGTGGATTTAACGTCCTACGTTTGATTTTAGTTTCTAATCGATGCTTTTTATCGGGTAACAAAGTAACGCGAACATAGGGATCCGATGTACCGCTTAAATCTTTAGCTGGTAACTCTTTGCCTTGCAGAACTTTTAATATAAGTGTTGTATTTTGAAAATCATATTCCAATGAAAAATGTATTTGTCCAACATTTTCGCTCGGATCGTTGCTATCCAAGTACATGTCGGTCATTGAAATACTTTTGTTCTAAAAGATTTCCAAAAATTAATGGTATTTGATCTTATATTATGATCGTGTATACTTACAGCTGCATCCTTTGTTGTCCCCTCCCCCGCATTTCCACCCATGGAACTATTTTGTGATTTTGTCTGTGATGCCGCAGATCCACTTGTTAAAATACATTTTGTTGTTTCCTTATTTTACCAACATATTACAGAATAAATATTTAAAATACGAACCCAATTAATGGAGTTCTTAAACTCAAGAATCCATTTAATTTCCTATTTATGTTATTTTGCAATGGAGTCGTAAGAGCTTGAGTCACCGGCGGCACTTGTGGCTTATTTGGAGGATTTCCAGATTCGACAATGTCCTGTGCAGCCCTATAAAAATATGATAAAATTTTCGAAGAGTTCTAGTAAAGTCTAACCAATGTTACCTAACTTATAGCAACGAAAGGTATTTTAGACCATAAAGAGAACGAGAAAAACGAAACTAAAAATTAAGACGATCTGTTCAATAGAATATTTCAGAGGGTGAAATGGGAAATATGTAATAGCTTTTCAAATTTTAATAGTCTCTTTCGAAATGAAAAACGAAACAGTTTGTCTATTCGAAATAAAAAGTAAAATAATTTGTCTGCATAAATGGAATTTTTTACCGATATTAATGAGACGGTTTTAGTTTTGATTCGACCAATTCTGAATTCTTCTTTTTGCAACAATTGAAAAATATAATTTTAATCTATTAATTATGCGATTGTTGTCTGTTTTTTATAAAATTAAAATTTTTAAATAATACAAAATCGCCATGTTTATAGAATAGTCATCCTATTAGAAAATCAGTATAAACTTTTTTTCT
Source organism: Drosophila mayri (assembly GCA_008042485.1). Taxonomy (NCBI): domain Eukaryota; kingdom Metazoa; phylum Arthropoda; class Insecta; order Diptera; family Drosophilidae; genus Drosophila; species Drosophila mayri. Next base: position 62,653 of record VNJN01000614.1, on the reverse strand, counting down.
GTATAGATAAAAATCTGCCCTTAGTAACTTATAAGACTTACCTAAGGCTGTAACTACTAGACTCCTCATCTTCATTGGGCTCTATAAATTGTAATTGCGACCTTTTATGGCGCCACCACAAATATCCGCCAGCTAGGAAAAGTGCGATTGCAATAATTAGACCCAATATAGCCAAACAAGCGATTAATAATATGCTCGCCATATCTGCAAATAAAATAACATTTGACTTTTACTTAGAATACTAAAATATGTACATACATATGTATGTATAGAGTCAAAACAAAAGTAAGCAAGCGAAAATGGTTATGCAAGCACATCTACTTATTTTTGCTTATGCGATTTTTATTCTGTATAGTTGTATTATAAAATCATGGAAAACATAGTAATAATTTCTTTATCAATGCTTTTTATTAAAGCTTTTTTTGTTTAAAAATTTAAATGTGTGCATGTACATATACATCGCAGGAGTATAATTTCTTATATTGTTTTAATTATTGTTTGTCTTTTTTTCGCGACATTCAATGTTCGTATAATTTATTTAAAAAAAAGCACACATAGACATTATGGCAAGTTGCTACCGAAAAATACTCAATCGAAGAGAGTAATGGGCAATGTAACCATCCCGAGTCCTTAAAAAATGATAATTGCGGTATCTGCTTTTAAATTATGATTCATATTGTAATAAATAGGTAGTTCGTCTTTCCTTTTCAATTAACTAAAAATTTGGAAATATATTGACAAATTGTTTTAATTCAAAACAAGACGCCGTTCGTGTATAAGTTAATATCGAGCTACTTATGCCGAGGAAATAACACATCGAATACATTTAATTTATAAGAGAGCTGTGTTGTTAAAGCTTGACATTCTCTTTGCGCATGACACTTAATAACACCTACGATAAAACAGAGAGCATTTGCGATATATCTGAAATGTAGTTATTACCTTATATTGTGACCTATCTATACCCAACATTTTTAACAATTCAAAGATAATAGCATTATTTCAATATTGCGTATATGATCGCTGATCTAGGGGTTTTTCTCTATAGCAGGAGAGCGAAGAAACTGTAAAGCAGTAGAGGGCCAGAAGAAAATGGTCGAGAAATATAGTTCGTGAGCGTTATTTTAAACAGTTGTATGGAGATAAAAGGACAAAATACTAGTTGCCAAAACTCAAATTTAATGAAAATGGTTTGAAATTCGGCTAAGTTATGGTTTTTTTTTATTTTCCTGATTGTTCCTATAGGATATAGTTGGCCGATTTTCATGAAATTAAAACTGAAATTTAGAAATAATAAAAATCGGCTAAATCTCAACTTTGATGAAAATATGTTGAAAAATGACAAAGTTAAAATTTTTTTCTAAAAATTTTCCGATTCTTCCTATGGCAGCTTTATGATATAGTCGAGAATATATAGAAGACTAACTGCAAAGTTTCATTCAGATAGCTTCAAAACTAAGGGACTAGTTGCATAGAAACGGACAGACGGAAAGTCGGACAGACGGACATGGCTAGATCGGGCTGGGCTGTTGATCCTGATCAAGAATATATATACTTTATAGGGTCGGAGATGTCTCCTTCACTGCGTTGCAAACTTTTGACTCAAATTATAATACCCTGCAAGGGTATAAAAACTAAAATTGGATGATGTTGAATATTTTAAATTAATTTATCCAGCTATATAATATAAACAGGCAGTTATCTACTATACGCTTATCGCATTCTCTTACAGTTGCGTCAAACATTTTACAACTATGAATTGAAATGTAAAATTTTAGTTTTTGAGAGAACTAAAATTCTGCTAATTAAACCAGTAGAAACAAGTAAGAAAGCTACAGTCGAGTGAGCTCGAGTGTGAGATACCCGCTCTACCCATAGTAAATAGTTAATACACTTTCAAACATAACGGACAATTGCAAATGCAAGTGTAATATAATCACATGCATACAAAAATACATACACTTGATACCTATGTGTGTAAAAATGCGTTATTATTACATTAAATCGTCTTATAATTAAAATTGCTCCTCGAATTTCTTATAAGATTCTTATCCGATCACAATCAAGGCGGCATGCTGCAGCAGCCGTTTGTAGCCATACAAAATGATTTCTTTAATAACTTCGACAATTTTTATCTTATTGTAACCAAATTTTCAGGTATCACACAGACTATAGTTCTTAATGTACGACTCTAGCTTTAAAATTTAACGATTAGATTTCGTTTTTGATTATTTGCGGGGGCGGAAGTGGGCATGATAAAAATTTAAAACAAACTTAATCTGCGTGCAAGCATAACAAATACTGTCGAAAAATTAGAGCTCTATCTCTTATAGTCTCTGGGAATCAGTGTTTCGTACGGACAGACGGTCAGACGGACATGGCTAGATCGACTCGGCTGTTGACGCTGATCAAGAATATATATACTTTATAGGATCAGAGATGCCTCCTTCTACCTGTTACATACATTTCCTGCCGGCACAAAGTTATAATATAAGCATAGTATCCAGACAGTAAAAAACCGTCTTCAGGCAGTGAGAGAGAGTGAGAAGCAAATAGTTGAAAACGGTTGTTCGTCAGCGGCCGTTTTAAAGGGCGGTAACCTGACACGAAAACAAATATACTAAAAAAGTGTGTGGCACTCTTTAGTATGTTTCGAGCGGGATGCGAAAAAGAATAAAAAATTTAATAAAACAGGCTGTTCTCGACCCTCGATTGCCCTCTGTTTTTCTTCTTCAGTTCCGTAAATCCGTTAAATTTTCAAAAAACATCACAGGAGCTTGCTGCAGATTTACTAAGTATAAAACAAAAAAAAGATAATGATAAGAATGAAAATGATTTATATATTATTATTATTAATATTAAATAGTATCTAAACAAAGTAAAAACAATATGAAAACAATACAGCCGAAGTCCCCAGACGCCATGGCTTGTGTACTAGATTTAAGTTTTGTAAACCTTAGTCTACTATGTAATAATAATAATTCATACATATGTCAATAATTTTCATTCTTATCATTATCTTTTGTTGATTTTATACTTAGTAAATCTGCAGAAAGCTCCTGTGATGTTTTTTGACAATTTAACGGATTTACGGAACTGAAGAAGGTAGATAGAGGGGCGATCGAGGGTCGAGAACAGCCTGTTTTATTAAATTTTTTATTATTTTTCGCAGCCCGCTCAAAATATAATAAAAAAGTGACACACACTTTTTTAGTATATTTGTTTTCGTGTCAGGTTACCGTCCTTTAAAACGGCCGCTGACGAACAACCGTTTTCAACTATATGACTCTTGCCCTCTCTCACTGCTTGAAGACAGTTCGCAGCGGGACAAATTTTTCATCTTTTCAAGGGTTGACCGCTGATTTTACTATGTTTGGCATTTTTGGTGGCAAATGATGAGGGCATACATGCTTGTTTACAATATTTTAAAAATGTCAATAAAAAATGAACAAGAAAATAAAAACTACTATTGTCATGGCAGTAATTATTGTCGTAATAGATAAGGAAGATTCTCAACCAAATAGGAAGCGATCCAAGTATTGGGTGAGCCCATACCTGCGAGATCAATTAAGGGGCAATATTCTTCCTATGTACGTATAATTTACATGTTCTTATATCAATAATACACTCCCTCTCACCTTCTAATATAATGTCCTATCATAATCTAAAATAAACTTTCCTTCTTCACTCAATACAATACACCTATCTCTGCAATATCTCATCCAACGCCAGAAAATATAAGTCATATTTTAAAACTTATTAAACACTGAAATATATATTTTCAGATCTAAAAATTAGATTAATACAAATAATTAAATTTAATCCTATTAAATAGTATGTAAACAAAGTAAAAACAATCTGAAAACAATACAGACGCCTTAAGTTTTGTAAACCTTAGTCTACTATGTAATAATAATAATATATCAATCATTTTCATTCTTATCATTATCTTTTGTTTGTTTTATAGTTAGTAAATCTGCAGCAAACTCCTGAGATGTTTTTTGAAAATGTAACGGATTTACGGAACTGAAGAAAGAAGACAGAGGGGTAATCGAGGGTCGTGAACAGCCTGTTTTACTCAATTTTTTATTCTTTTTCGCAGCCCGCTCGGAATATACTAAAGAGTGCCACACACTTTTCTAGTATATTTGTTTTCGTGTCAGTTTACCGCCCTTTAAGACGGCCGCTGACGAACAACCGTTTTCAACTATTTGACTCTCGCCCTCTCTCACTGCTTGAAGACGGTTTTTTACTGTCTGGATACTATGCTTAACTTTGGTAACCTCAGCTGCCTAAAATTGACCCTCCTTGTGCTAGTATGATACTACCGCATTATTTAGAGACTTTAGTAAAGATTTGAAAGCTCTATAGGACACAAGTGCGAGCAGTGTCAATTCACTGTAGGCCAAAATCGATATATCACAATACAATGTTTCAGTTGACGAGTTTTTTGAGGAGCAAACATAATTGAAATGAGTGAATTGAAATGAGAATTGAGTTGCTAAACATATATTGCAATTTAAACCATAGAATTAAGGTTAAAGATGACTAATATTGGAAGAGGTATTCATAGAAAATCAGTGTACAAACCTGCATAGCCAAACAAAAATTTATGGGTAAATTTAAAAAATAAATATTTGTACATACATATATATAAAATTGCGGATATACTTATTTCTATTAGGTGGTAAAAATTGTATCTATTGTAATCGATTGCATAGCGATGACGAAAACACTGACATATTAGGTTAAACTCAGTTATGGAAGTAGCAGAAAAATGTGCGTGTAGTGTATGCTTTACATTGATATATTTCAAGCCATATTGCCCAATTGAAGATGTGGTCACACTGGATGACAAGTCACTTTTACGGGTGAACAAATATTAAAAATTACTACATACATATATTACATATGTACAAATAATTGACCTGCTTCTTTGATATCGGACGACAACTAATCATGATTATCACCGTCAAAAACCTTCAACAGCAAACATTTACCATTGAGTTTGATCAAAATAAAACGGTAAGTTATATACCAACATAGTATTAACAATTTTTAATTCATATCTATACAAAACATTTTTGTTATACTAATTTGCTTTTCTTATTATATGTTTAAAGGTTTTGGAACTTAAGAAGAAGATATACGAAGAGCGCGGTGCCGAGTATATTGCAGAAAAGCAAAAATTGATCTATGCGGGTGTCATACTGATTGATGAACGCACTATTAAATCGTATGATGTAGATGAAAAAAAGTTCATAGTGGTGATGTTAACGCGCGATGCATCAGTTCGATCAGCGGAAACTGACACCACAAACAAAATTCCTAAAGATTCAAAAGTTACAACAGCAGGAAATATTGAAAAATCTGAATCAAAATGTACTGAAGATTTAGCACATGCGGGAGTGGCCCCTGTCCCTGTTGCCGTTCCTCCCTCAAGGCCGATTTCCAATTCTAATTTAATTGGGGAATTGGCCAACGCATCTTTGCAGTCACGTGCCGAATCGAATTTAATTATGGGTGATCAATATAACCAAACTGTTCTATCCATGGTTGAAATGGGTTATCCGCGTGAGCAAGTGGAACGTGCCATGGCTGCCAGCTTTAATAATCCAGAGCGTGCAGTGGAATACCTTATAAATGGTATACCTGCTGAGGACGGGAACATATTTAATGTGACCAATGAAGCGATAAACCCAAGTTTGATTCAAGTTTCGGGTCAGAGCAATATCTCCGCTGCGTCAACAGTCGATCGTCCAACGGAGTCAAATTCAGGTAAACACAATATTGGTATTGGTATGTACATACATATGTACAGCAACCCATAATACCCCTTCAGTACCGTTCAGACATGATTCCTGCAGGAATCATGTGTGACTAGATTTTACTCACCGGTGAATTTTCATACAAAATTTTTTAAAAAATGGCTGCAGCGGTGAATTCGAACTCCCGGTGGAATCACCGCGGAATCCGGCCTGAATCGTGCCAGGAATTCCTTCTGAATTTCGAAGTAAATTCACGCCGGAATCAACAGCGAATTTATAGCTGAAATCACCGGGAATTCAGGAAAGGATCCTAGAGGAATCACAAAAGAAAATCCCTGGAATCCCAAATAAATTTGCTCCATTTTGTAATTAAATTTCATATATTTATTTAAGTAAAGTATTTATTTAAGTAAAATGTTAGATTCAAATTAAAAATTCCAGTTTGTGCACATTAATATGTACAAAGATACATACCAGTTTTAACTGAAAAGAAACTTCGCAAACCTAAACAGTCTAGGTTGAAGTCATATCCATGCTTTAAATCAATTCTGCAAAGGAATTTATTAATTGAGTAAAAATAACTTTACTTACCTTACAATATTTGAATTTATGCGCAACTTTAACTACATAACACGCGAACACGTGTGATCACAACAGAAGAAGAAAATGAAAAGAGAATTAGGAGAACGAGACAAAACGAAATGACTTCGAAAGCAACAAAAAATACGTTGTCCGAACTTCGCGAGACGTCGGCGTTAGCCGAATGCAATTCGAATTTTGTTTGCCGACTTCGTTTCGGACTTCTGTCCACAAAGCTCATACAATTTGTTTTTGTATTTCGGACATGCCGCGAGGAAAAGGCGGTGAAAGGAATTGGACTTTTGACACAGCCTAGTGTAAATGAACCGTTGCTTGTTATAGCAATGATGATTTATTATTTTTTTATTTTATTTTTCTAGATCCCTTTGAATTTTTGCGTAGCCAGCCACAATTTCTTCAAATGCGCTCATTAATTTATCAGAATCCCCATCTTTTGCATGCAGTTTTGCAGCAGGTGAGTTTTTATTACAACAATTTGATAGTTATTCACAATATTTTCACAGATTGGTCAGACAAATCCAGCTCTTTTGCAACTGATATCGGAAAATCAGGATGCATTTCTCAATATGCTAAATCAGCCGATTGATGGCGAAACAGACTCTGGTTCCGGTGACACTGCTTCTCGTGCTCGCAATCCCGCGCAGATTGCAAATATATTTGCATCTTCAGATGCACAAGAAGAAGGAGGAAGAGGAACCATGGCTGTTGGAGGAAATCCTACTGATGCTACGGAAAACTTAGACTTGGAACAGCCACCAGGAGTTGGAATTGCAACCATTCGCCTAAATCCTCAAGATCAGGGCGCAATAGAAAGAGTATTTAATAAATTACATTTTCAATTGAATAATTAAAAAAAAAATTTTTCCCGTAGCTAAAAGCCCTTGGATTCCCAGAGGCACTTGTATTGCAAGCATACTTCGCATGTGAAAAGGATGAAGAACTAGCTGCTAATTTCTTGCTTTCATCTAGCTTTGATGATTAAGTTTTGAAAAGAAATGTTAAAAGTAACAAAAATACACAACATACAGATGAAACCGTAGCGAATAAAATTAAAAAGATTATTTAAAATGAATATGTAAATATCTAACTACTCTATGTGTGCATTCTTTTATTTTACCATCTAATTCAAACTCTGTCAAATAAACAATAATTTGAATAGTCGGGCTTCCAGTAGAACTGAAATAACATCCATGTTTCCCGCAATCGATGTCTTGTTTCCTAAAATATAGATTTTAATCAATCTATTTTGGGTTTTATGGAGCTCTCTAATCACATAGCCAGCTTCGCTGACATTCCTTTAGAAATATGTCACCTATATAAAAATCATATTTAAAAGGAAAGGCTGTTGAATTGGATAGTTCCAAATATTGTTTCACAGCTTTAAGCTTTAAGACCTTTTTATACCCTTGCAGGGTATTATAATTTTAGTCAGAAGTTCGCAACGCAGTGAAAGAGACATCTCCGACCCTATAAAGTATATATGTATATTCTTGATCAGGATCAACAGCCGAGTCGATCTAGCCATGTCCGTCTGTCCGTTTCTACGCAAACTAGTCCCTCAGTTTTAAAGCTATCTGAATGAAACTTTGCAGTTAGTCTTCTATATACTCTCACTCGTACATATGTCGGAACGGGCCGGATCGGACGACTATATTATATAGCTGCCATAGGAACAATCGGAAAATTTGTAGAAAAAAAATTTTAACTTTGTCAGTTTTCAACGTATTTTCACCAAACTTGAAATTTGGCCATATTATATTAGCTTAAAATTTCAATGCTACTTTCATTAAAATCGGCCAACTATACCATATAGCTGCCATAGGAACAATCAGGAAAATTAAAAAAAAAAATTTTTAACCATTTTCATCATGTTCGAGATTTGGGAACTAATTATTATTACAGAATTTCGGTGTTAATTTTTATTTTAATTCTGCAAGGGTATATAAAGTTCGGTGAGGCGAAGTTAGCTTCCTTTCTTGTTTTTTAATTAATTACGTTACCCAGCGTTCTGTTCAAACCAATTTCCAATAACACAGTGCAACACGATTTTTGTATCTGGAATGAGGCAAACCTTTTCTTATAGATTTTTGAATGCCGAATACGAATCCGTAAGCAGAATTTGTCTATCACATCAAGTTGCTAAAAACGCGACCACTTGGTCATCATTTAGAAGTGTTTAGCCATATTTTGCAAAAAGAACGAAGATTCCAGCATATTTTGCCACCGAGTTATATTACTGCAAAGTAGGGCAAAAAACACCGTTTTTAGCAATTGTAAACGCGTTTTTTGCAAAAACCTAATGTGATAGACAGATTCGGATTCAGCATCCAAAAATCAATAAGAAAAGGTTTGCCTCATTCCAGATACAAAAAAAGTCGAATTTTGTCGCACTGTGTAATCAATGCTTCCTGAAAAACATCGATGTTAAATAAAAAAAGTAATACATATATCCGAAAAATTTATTATGTAACCAGTTTTTAGTTATACATAGTTTTATATATATATATACATATATATAAATGTGTGTGTGTACTTATAATATATTATATAAATATTTCGTATATAAATTTAAAGGATCTCGGCATTGAATCGGCGTTTTTAATATTAATCAGTAAAAGGAGTGTAATGCCGATTTTAAAGCCTATAAATATATGAAATGTCCATTTAAAGATATTATATTGATTTCTTTGGAACACAATATGGATATTTTTACTAATTGTTAAATATATATATTTATATATCAGTATATATATTATTAAATATAGAGATTGGGATAAATAAATAAATATTTGCATTGTCGGAATATATATTACTTTTTTGTTTATGCAATAAATATATATATTTAAATATCTATTTATTTACCCATTCATAATTTATATTTATATATATTTATTTTTTTATTTTATTTACTATATATAAATATTTTCTCATTTTAAAATATTCGTTGTAAATACTTTTTGTCATCATTTGTTTAAGAAGTTTTATTATGAAAAATTTTACAAACTGTTGTAAAAAAATATTCTCTTCATACGTATGTACAACCATTTCGTAATTCTTTAAAAATGATTTCTATAATTGATTCGGATAAAAATATAGACGTGTGTTAAGCCTATGAAACATTAAATTACTTTAATCTATTGAATTTAATTTATTGAATTAAGATTTATGACTTTTAGTACTCCAATTTGATAATAAACTCCACATCTACGTAGAATATTGAAAATAAACGCCAAAATAAAACATTAATTTTTATTTTATTACATATTGTAATCAAACAAAAATGTATAATAATATCAAAATGAAAGTTTTTGTGTCTTTTAACATATATCAATTTAATATGTTAGTAATTAGGTATCCGTAAAAACAAGCCCGCTTAAAGTTGATCGTGTCGTCTGTCCATTATATACCTAGGATAGTTTCACAAACAGCCAAATCAACGTACATATATAGGAAATTGTGTAGCAAAATAAAAATTTCAAACAAATAAAAAAATGTGTACTAAATCTTCTTGTAATCTTTTTTGCGATACAAATGATAAGGAACCTTAAGATCCCTTTTTCTAAAAGGTTAGAATATAGGGTATAAATTATGTACCTACCATTATATCATTAATAAGTTAAATAAAAATAAAATTTGACCTTTGATACTTTGTTTTACAAATACGATTTTTCATTTATGTGTCAGAACGTGATATATATATATATATATATATATATATATATATATATATATATATATATATATATATATATATATATATATATATATTTATATAATTATATATGTTTACGGGTTTTTATATATATTTATGTATGTGAGAACATAATTGTTACGCCTTAAACATCCTATTAGGGAATATTGTAGTTTTAAGGCTAATGTAATACTACAGTTATATTTATTTTAAATGTAATAAATATTTGCCTTTTTTATATATCATTTTGTCTTTAAATAAAATTTGTCTAGGTTTTTATGATTTATGAAACAATGTTATATATTCATCATTTGTGCGATTAAGTTATTAGTCTCTCACTCGGATTTGAATTTTTCGATATTTTAAAACGTTTCTTTTAAATTAAATATAATTTAAAAATATACAAGTATATACCAGCCTCTATTACAGTTATTTTGGACTAGATTCGATTAATGGATTATTATTCCATTGCTAATTAACATAATTTATAACACAGCTTGTAACATAAAACTAAGAGAACAAAAAATGTATCGTTTCTTTAACGTTCTACGCATTACTTATTATTTTTATAAATTTTATAAATATTATATATGATTGACTATAAATGTATAAGTCTTTTTATTCACATTAATCGTTAGCTTTGTTAATATAAAATATATGTATACCTATATATATATGTATACAAATATAAATATATGCATATATTTATATGTATATATATATATATATACATGTAGTAATATATAATATATGTATATAACATTTGTATATATGTATATATGGCTTCATACGTTATTTTAAAGTTGTTATCAATTATATTTTGTTTAGTAATTTATAGATTTATGTGTTCTTGTGTCTTAAAAATATTGCTAATTAATCAGTCATTTTTTTAAGAATTATGTTATTACATGTTATATTATTATTCATTATTATTATTTTTTTCAACGCCAAATAAAATTTTTTTAATTTTACTAGAAATAATGAAATTATTTAGTTAATTATTTAAGAGTTAAAATAATTTGTAAATCGAACAAAAACAAGGCACCAAATTTTTTAATTAAACAAGAAAGGAAGCTAACTTCGGCTCTCCGAAGTTTGTATACCCTTGCAGAATTACAAAAAAATTAAAGGAAATTCTGGAATAATAATTAGTTGCCAAATCTCAAATGAAAATGGTTTGAAAATCGGCTAAGTTATGAAATTTTCTTTTATTTTTCTGATTGTTGTTTATAGGATATAGTAGGCCAATTTGAAATTTAAACCAAAATTCTGGAATACTAAAAAAGCGGCTTTATGTTAACTTCGTTGTAAATATGTTAAAAATTGACAAAGTTAATATTTTTTCTACAAATTTTCCGATTGTTCCTATGGCAGCTATATGATAACGTCGTCCGCGTAGAAACGGACAGACGGACATGGCTAGATCGAGTCAGCTGTTGATCCTGATCAAGAATATATGTATATATCTTATAGGGTCGGAGATGTCTCCTTTACTGCGTTGCAAACTTCTGACTGAAATTATAATACAAGGGTTTCAAATTGTGCGTTTCTATACTAACATTTTGTCATTTTAAAAAGGCTCATTAAACTGAATTTTGAGAAACAAATTTCAACTTTGGATAGAGTTTTGAAATAGAAACCAGCAGTGTCCTTCAATGCGTCCAAGTGTATGTTATAGCGTTGCGAATTCTGAGCAAAATGCTGTTTGTCTTATTATGCACTTTTGCGCACTATTGGTGCAATTTGAATTTTTTCTTAGATAACCTCACTAATTTCAACGCCGATATGGTTGCTGTTTGGATCAGCAAAAATGGCCGGCTTGAGCAAGAAAAGGATATAAAACGTTTTTTTTTTCGAAATAGAAAACGAAATAAATGAATGATTAAAATAATACTTGCAATTTTTTCTTTTTCGATTTATCTGCACTTATGGAAAAACACTGTAATTCGGCATTTTAGTCTGATAGTTCCTAGGGAAAACGTTACCCGGTTTAGTTCAAAATTTCTATATCGTATTAAAGAGCAACAAATTTCAGCTCCTAAAATTTCATTAATTTACCTTTAGTTTTACCCGATCGTTCATATGAGAGATATAGGATATAGTTTCTTGATCCGAACGATTTTCATACCATAACTGACCGAGTTATTAATTAATGTCACAAAAACAAGTCCAAAACCCTATAGTGCGTTAATTTCTTAAAAACGCAAAGAAAAGTAACATTACAGGAGTAGCCACAACAAAAGCACTTCAAATTACTATTACTATTAAAATAATCTAAAACGCGAAATAATTAAATGCTTGATACATTGATGGAAGTATTACAAATATTTCGTGACCAAAAAAGAAATAGAGAAAAGCCCCGATAGTATTATTTAAAATGAATATTTATGTCTATATAATTTTGATGTAGTTTGGGATAGGCTCTTACCAATTTCTCAATAATTAAATTTACAATTTTATTAAACCAGAAACTCTAAATTGAAATTATAGCTTGTTCACAGAGTTCAATTATTTGTGTCGGTGGACAGACGGACATAACTAAATCGCTAGTGATACTGATCAAGATAATAAATACTTTTTGGGGTCGGAGATGTTCATACATTATCGGTTGGCACTAAGCTATATCTTTCTATTTTGGGTGTTAGGTATACAAAAAACTCCAACCCTGGAAAAAATTAGATTTCCATTCGTTTTCCTATTCAATAGATGAAAAATAAATAATATGCTTTAATTTTGAGTGTGTTATATATATGCAACATGTATGCAAAAAACAATACTACGAATTTTCATGAAAAACTACGAAAGACAAAACAAAAAGTCTATAACATAAATTCTTCGATATTTAATCTTCAAAGAAATTTTAAACAAAAAACTTCTTGTACAAAGAATATCGATTTAATTTTGTAGCATTATGAACACCCATCATTACACCCACCATTACAATTGAAAAGTTAGCCCAATATACGCATTGCATGGTAAACTATCGAATTACAAATGGGACAGACTGCTTCTAAGGAAACACAAATTTGATTAGCACATTCCATGCAAAACATATTGTGACCACAGGGTACTAAAGCCGTGGTCACTTGATTCTCATTGCACACACAGCATTCGCGATGTATTACAAACTTATCGGCGCTGCTCGACTGCAATGGTTGAATGGCAACCTGTGCTTGAGCTTGTGATTGCGCCTGTACTTGTGCAATTTGCTGCTGGTTCGGTTCCCTTGATGTATGATGAACAATTGTTTGCTGCTCTAAAAGCGAATCTGTGGGACTTACAGAGTTTGTGGGCGAACACTGTTGATGATGATCTGTGGATAGTACTATATTCGCCGTCTGACTCCAAATGTTTGGTGAATCCCCGATTCCCTCATCGACATCAATTGAATCATTTAGATTTTTCCATATATTTAAAATCTCTGGTGGCGTATTCGCATTTGTACTGTTATTAGTACTTTTTGTAGAAGTTGTCGACGATGCTGACGAACAGGACCTGGTCAGTGTGTTTTTAGCATTGGGATTGGAATGATTTGATGTAGCTAAAGTTGATGTAGGCAAAGCTTTGCTTGTATTCCGAAAAACACAGTTTTCACCCTTAGTTTCAGTTCTCAATAGCTGATGGTCATGTTTTCCAGCTGGAATAACCGCTGCAGTTGGTGTAGGTGTCATCAGTTCAAAATCTGAATCCCCTCGTTTTTTGTAGCAATTGTTGAGATGATAGTTTTGAATTATTGGCTTCATTTGATTAATTGAATTGTGTACATAATCCTGATGTACGTTCTTGTATATAGATGTTAATAGTTCGGTATTCAAATCATCGTTTAATATTTGTGTTAATGAATTAATAGTACTCGAATTGATAAAATCATTTGATTCGACGATGGATGACGATTCACTTCCCAACACTGAAAATGAACTACTTCCAGTTCCCGTTCCTAAACCCACACCAGTCCGCAGTGCAATATGGGCTTCTATCTGCTTTCGGGCCGTATCGACATTATCGGGCAAGCCGGTCACTTCAAAGATCGGTTCCTTTTCCCGTGATGGTGTCACTATATAAGTCTGTGTCTCTTGTTGAATGTGCTTTATTGTAGCACCTTTGGGGCCAACCACAAGGCCCACTACTCTATAAGGTACACGTACCTGTATCGTTATCTGGCCAGGCATGCACGGTGGGCCGGATTGAATGCGAGGTACAGCACCGATGCCAGAACTGGAAGAGGAACCGGAACCATTCACCCATCCTCCAACTGCAATTACGCCGTCCCCACTGCTAGTGTAACCATCTGCTGTCGGGGGCTTTCGTGATGCGCGTATTAAACTGAAATGATCCGCAGCTGAGAGTATTTCACGCTTCGCTTTACTTACGTCTTCCTTGCGACCGGTCACCACGAAAACTGGTTCCTCGCCGCGAACCGGTGTCTTAATGTATGTGTTAGTTTTAGCCCTTAATGCTTTTATTTTGCAACCTAAGGAATAGAAAAAATTAGCTTAACTTTGTAGTAAAGTAATTAGCAAGCAATTTTAAAACCAATAAATAATTGATTTCGTTTATAAAATGTACTGGGCTTTTAGATTTATCGATTCTATACCCTTTGCAAGTTTTTATAATTTTGACTAGAACTTCGTACGACAATAAAGGAGTTATTACCAACCCCATTTATATTCCTGATCCGGATCCCACCTCATCAATCTGCCAACAGTTAAGCAAAATCGTAAACGGGACAAATCAAATGATCCTTTTAAGTTTAATTTGACGTACGTAAACTGATCGGCTCTCAAATAACCAATTGCAAACTGTTCGGGTATATACATATGTATGTATGTTAATAATATACGTTTCGTCGTCTATAGTTAGCTTACATTCTTGTTGTTTTTATACGCTTGAATGGTATTATAATTTTAGTCAAATGTTTGCTCACTGCATTGCAATAAGCGGTATTTCCGACCCAATACAGTATAAATATTCTTGATCAGCATCAAGAGCCGATTCGATCTATGTATGTAGCTATGTCCGCCCGTCCGTTCCTAGTTTCTCAATGTTCAATGTCAATCTATTTATAATACATCGATCTTATTGCTCTCAACGCGAAATCAAGGCTCATTGCAGCTTACAGAGAACTAAGTACAATCTGTTAAATAAATAAAACCCAATGGAAGATTACTTACCCTGCCTACCGACTATTTCGGCCACATGCTCTGAACTGGGCACTGGAACACATTCAGTCATGTTTTGTGATTTCTTGGAACGATCTTCTAAAACGACCGTACTTGTACCGGTGCACGTTGCTTTGGGCAGTAAAAAGCAACCGCTAGATGACGATGTTAATGGCATAGTTGTATTATCCGATTTCGAATTTATGTTGCCTATTTCAAAGTCACTTTGTCCGACTACCAAAGGTTGAACAGACTGCTGTTGGGCATAACATGTTTGATTGTCGTTTAAGCCCACCAATGATAATTCCAATGCCAACTGCAATGTTCGCGGATCCTCCGATAGTGATATTGGCACATTAGATGATGTATGAAGAACTTTTGGCTGCTGTTCAGCCATTAGTTGGTGTACAGGGTTCATCTTGGTATTCATATCGTTCAAAATACTTGATACAACCTGGACCGACGACATTACAGACTCAACTTTGTCTATTTTTTGGTTTTATTTTTGCAGGTTCCGTTATCCGTAAGGATGGCTATGGAAAATTTATAGATGAAATGCAGATGTATGCCCAGTGCAATCCACTTAATTCCGGATATTTGTTAGTTCATTCAGCAACATTTTTTCAATAAATAATCCTTACAACTGTTTCCTTCATTAATTTTCTGCGATAAAAAGAAATTTAAAAATAAAGTAATTTCTTGTTATACATGCAAATGTTTATTAAAAAGATATATGTATATACATAATGTATGTATGTAACAGTATTTTTGAATTGACAAAACTCCACCTGGTACTACGCGAGGCCAGGCGGTAATGGGGCATATTTACACTTTCTGCAATTATGAACCTTCCACTTGGCAAAATTGTTCAATTTATATCAATACGGCATTACCATTTCCGCGAACCGTACTGGCATACACCGCGCTCATCATAACCAACCCCTAAACTTACAAATTTTGTGTCACTCACCCCTTGTAACTTCTTTGCCGCTTCTGCCCCTTCCTCACATACATACAACGAATACATATCAATTAACTTGTGAATAAGCATCTTAACATAATTTTTATTTGAATTAAGATATTAAGACTTTAAAACGTAGAAAGAAGTTTTTACATCCGTCAGTAAACATCCAATTTTTTTAGTGCCTATCAAATATTAACGTATGTATGTACACCAGGAAAACTTTGGTATTGCGCCAGGTACACATTCCTCGAGATTTACAGCCCACGCCTTCTATTATACTTGTTCAGAGATAAAGAACATAATTTAATTTTTATCATCAGTATCTCAAGTAGTTATATTCAAATGTAGGCGAATGCAATTTTAAATATTTTATTTATTCGCAAAATTCCCTTACATTTTTACATTTTACATTGCCGGCTATCAAAAAACAACTAGAGGTGGATAAACAACGATTTCGTCGATGTCCTTCGGGAAAGTCTGGGCGGAGGCTTTTATCGATAGTCATATTTTGGCCTAGAGTCCGCATGTCCTAAACAATATGAAAAATATCATGTGCGTCAAATTAGCGTCGGTGAGTTAGCGTCGAAACGGAACGGTGGGAAAATTAAACATGGAGACATTTTTTTATTTTTTATTTATTTTGTAACTAAGCGACTAATTTGATCCAAATAAACTTCCGTGTTCCATTTTCTCTCCGTTCCATTTTGACGCTAACTTACCGACGCTTATTTGACGCACATAAAAATATCTGATACTTCTGTTATAGACAGTTGACCATTATTGCTGTTATCGGATAGAAGAAGAAAAGGTGTTTCACATCTCCGAACAATCCCAACTGTTTCAAACGGACTGTGTGGAAAGACTGTATTACGCTCCTTTATTTTGGTGATCATGGTTATATATGATACATTTCTCCTTCTCGAAAATAATCGGTTGAAAAGTATAAAGCATAGTATCCAGACAGTAAAACGTTTTGCAGCGGAACAAATGTTTTATATTTTCAAGAGTGACCGCTGATTTTACTATCTGTTTGGCATTTTTGGCCGGCAAGTGATGCGGTCATACATGCTTATTTACAATATTTTAAAATTGTCAATAAAAAATGAACAAGAAAATAAAAACTACTATCGCCTTGACAGTAATTATTGTCGTAATAGATAAGGAAGATTCTTAACCTAATAAGAAGCGATACAAGTATTGGTTGAGGCCATACTTGCGAGATCAAATAAAGGGCAATATTCTTCCTATGTACGTATTGTTTGCATGTTTTTATATCACTAATACGCTCCCTCTCACCTTCTAATATTATGTCCTATCATAATCTAAAACAAACTTCCATTCTTCGCTCAGAATGCGCAATCCAATCTCATCCAACACCATAAAATAAAACGGGCTGCTCTCGACCCTCGATTGCCCCTCTGTCTTCCTTCTTCAGTTCCGTATATCCGTTAAATTTTCAAAAATTATCACAGGAGTTTGCTGCAAATTTACTAACTATAAAACAAACAAAAAATAAAGATAAGTATGAAGATTATTGATATATTATTATTATTACTTAATAGACTAAGATTTACAAAATTAAATCTACTACAGAAGCCATGGCGTCTGGGGCCTTCGGCTGTATTGTTTTCAGATTGTTTTTACTTTGTGTACATACTATTTAATAGGATTGCATTTAATTAATTGTATATATCTAATTTTTAGATCTGATAATATATATTAAAATGTTTGATAAGTTTTAAAATATTACTTATATAAAACGTACATAAGAAGAATATCGCCCTTTACTTGATCTCGCAGGTATGGACTCACCCAATACTTGGATCGCTTCTTATTTGGTTGAGAATCTTACCTATCTATTACGACAATAATTACAGCCATGGCAATAGTAGTTTTTATATATTCTTGTTCTTGTTTTATTGACATTTTTAAAATATTGTAAACAAGCATGTATGCCCGTATCATTTGCCGGCCAAAAATGCCAAACAGATAGTAAAAAAGAAAAACATTTGTTTCGTTTTACTGTCTGGATACTATGCTTAACACGAAACATAATTTAATGTTGAAGTAGTGAATTGCTACTATAAAATAATATTTTGGTATGGTGTAAGTTTTTCAACAATGGTCACACTGAATTTATTTGACTTGTAAATGGTATTTTTTTTATAAAATACGTTTGTGGTACGTGTAAGTAGAGGTTCCAATTTTCTTTAAGCATTGAGGTGAAAAATAGATTTAGATAAATAAATATCTTAATAGCGTTTAAATATTGACAAGAAAGTTTATTTTAAATGCTGGAAAACTTGTAAACATACATATACATATATATATATATTTAATAAATGTTAATTTTATTAATATTATTTATGCTTGATTAGAACATATTTCTAAAAGTATATTTCTAAGTAGCCATTTCTAAAAAGTCTACTCATCAGATATTTACATATGTATACTCTGAATGCGTGTGTGTTGCATGTGTAGATTTCGTTTGTATTGTATGGTATAATTTAAGGTTATGTTGGCTATTTTTCATTATTTAGAGCTCTATTGCTTTGTTTATTGCCATACTTAATTACATATACATACATGTAACAAATAATTGTGTGTATTTATGTAACTAAACTGAATATTCTGTATTATTAAGTATATTTTTCAAATTGTTGTATTTGAGATACATACATACGTTGGATGTATTTACATACATTCATATATGCAATTGTATTAAGATGCAGGGATAATTTGGGCAAACTGTAAAATTGTTTTCACGATTACATTTTAGATGTTAATATTTAATTGATTGTTATTCACCACGGAAACAAATACATATATGAAACTTTATTAACATTAATTTCTTTACTTATTCCCATTGAATTTAGCGTCAACCTACGACAAATATTGAAGCAGCAAGAAATCGAAGTCATGACAGATTCAATGAAATTTGGCCCAGAATGGTTGCGCAACATGTCAGCTGAGCCTTCCGGCGGTTCCACTAGCACTACATACAGCGTAAATGCAGCTGGCGTTGTCAATACGTCGACATCTGCATCAGCTTCCCGTAATTTATTGTTTCCTGAATACCGCTATGGCCGCGAGGAGATGTTGTCCCTTTTCGATCGCAACTGTTTATTGCCACAAATTTTGCCTTCATTTAAAAAGTTGTTTGTTGAAAAAGTACAATATCCGTTAGCATTAACGCCCAGCTCTGAAGAAGATAACAATCAAAACACTATAGGAAATAATGTAAGTTATTATGTTTAAATGATTATAATTATTATTAATGTATATTATTATGTTTAAATGATATAAATTAATGATGTAATTTGGATTACAGTCGAGGCCTGCTTGGTTACAGCGCTCCTCTGGCGGCTTCGGCTCTTCTTCGCGTGGAACTGGTCGCGGTGGAGCAGTTGATCGTGGCCGAATGAGGGGTAAATCTGTATATCATCCTATATATCAACGTCCCAGTGGTATTTTTGATGAAAATTCGACAGTAACTTCTGCAATGAATATCAAGGTAAATTCGGGAAAAACGAGTTGGAAAACGAATTAGTTACAACAAATTTTGTTTTAATTATTGCAGCCGGCCGAGCGTAATTGGATTGATCGGAATGGAACTGGCGATTCAGCGATCGCTAATAACACGTCGACAATAACAAGTGGTGGTGGTGGTGGAGGAGGAGGCGGTGGTGGAATTCTAGACTGGAATGGTACGCCAAGCTCGAGTCCGCGAAAAGAGTTTGCCAGCCATCATCATCGCATAAGCAACATGGAAAACTGGCGACGAACGCGAAATGAAGATGGTTCAGGCGACGGTCCAGTTGTTGCTGGTAGTGGTTCAGAAATGGCCGTCGGGTGGCGTAGCGGAAGCGGTGGAAATACTAATAGTTTTGGTACAAACAGCCATCGATGGGGTAGGTTTCTCACTATTTCGATATTACTAAAAGTTTAAAGTATTAATTCTTAAACTGAATAATTAACAAAAAAAAATATAACTAACTAAATTAAGTTTTTGGATTTAATTTTTCTTTTATTTTTTTAGGAAGATCAACAAGTTGGCGTGACGATGATTCCAATGGTGATAGTCAACCAGTTAATATTATGATTCATCGTTCCATTTCCTCTGTTGGCACTGTAAGCATTGATCGTGAAAGGAAACCATCGGGAATAGGAACTGTACGCGTTTCAACATCCGGTGTTAAGAATTCTCAAATGTGGACTGGTGTGGAGGCAGCTGTAAATGATGATAATTTACCGGAATGGGCAATGGAAAATCCATCGGAAGTTGGTGGGAGCTTTGATGCCAGCGGCGCATTTCATGGCACTGATCATAATGATTTACCGATAAATAAAAATGTGCCAGGAGCGGCTGATGCTGAAATAGAAACGAAAATTGTAAAGGATTCAGGCAGTGAAAAGGAATGTGAAAAAATTCAGGAAAACTACTCTAATAGTATATTATTAAAAAAGATGGACAATGAAGACAACTGTGATGTAACTGCTAAAGACTCAAAAATTATGCACGGTACTGACATTTCCGATAGAATTAAGGAAGTGGCTGTTGAAGTTGAGAAATTGATAATGGATGATGATCATAATCTAAGCTCTGGTAACAGTCAGAGATTTTCAGGCGCTGAACTTATAATGGAATCAAATGCAATTAATGAAAGTCCAACATCAGGAGAGGAATTGGCTGCCAAATCTTTACTTCAAAGTTCTTCGTTTTCCGAACCGATTCATCAGTCACAACATATACATCAGCAGCAACAGCAGCCGACGTCGCAACATTTCTCCCTCCTTCCGCCTGGTCCATCGTTGCATCAAAATCATCATTCACAATTGATTAATTCTTTGAATTCGAACCTTAACGATTTGTGGTTCTATCGCGATCCGCAAACGAACGTCCAGGGACCGTTTAGCGCTTTAGAAATGACAGAGTGGTATCGTGCAGGTTATTTCAATGAAAATTTATTTGTTCGTCGATTTGCGGATAATCGTTTTCGTCCTTTAGGCGAACTTATAAAATTTTGCCATGGAAATATGCCATTTACGCACAGCCACTTGTTGCCATCCCCGTTAGAATTGGAAATAGAAATGGAAGGTAGTCAAAAAACGTTACTGGAAGGAGGAGGAGGTGGCCAGCGCGCTGGAAATCAGCAGATTTTAGACGGAACTAGTCTTCCGGTTGGAAATCAACAACAGCAGTTACTGGAAGAAGGAGTTCAGCAACAGTTACTTCCAGTAGCCGCTACGCTTCCAACTGCTGCACTCTCAAATGCGGACCTACCCATAATTCCATTGCTTCCACGTAAACATCAAAATGATGAATCCCTTAAAGCCAATGTAACGGCCGCAGCTGAAGCTCTTACTTTGGCCATTAAAGGAAATCTAATGGGTAATACATCGCAATTGCTATCGATGCGTTTCCAAATGCTGCAGGATCAATTCGTTCAGCATCAAGAATACCAAATACTTGCGGAATTAACGAAAAACGATTGTTTCCAGCGACTTTCGGCGATAGAACGTGAAGCTATTGTACGTCGAAAAGTACAACTAATAGTTTTGCCCGAATATTTAACTAGTTTAAATGGCTTAAGCAACACTTTGTCCATCATAAATCCAATGGCAGGCAGAGAACTATTTAATTTGGTGGCAGAACAGGTTAAAAAGGATCAACAAAGCGTTCAACAAAGGACAATAGTTGGCAATAATCTATTGGATGCTAACAACTTCTTATTGAATGCACAACTAATGCAACAACAACAGCAGCAACAGTTACTAACCCCCAAACCAGAAGAATTGCCCTCAAGAAATGATTTGGATTTGCTAAATGAATATAATTTGAGAATGTTATTACGTGGCAACGGTCAGGAGCCAACAATTGCAGCAGAATCTCCTCAACTACTTTCTTCTGTTGAAGAAACACAAATGTTAACTGCTCAAAATTTAATGATACCCATGTGGCTGCCTCCTCAGTCAGTAAAGCCCTTAAACTCTACTTCGCAATGGCCAAAAGAAACTCTATGGGATGTGGCTTCTTTGGAAGAGGAACAGAATCATCAGCAGCAGCAGCTTATGATGCAAAAAGAGCAGCGGCAACAGCCAACTAGCAGTTTTGTGGAGAAAAAACTGGATGAGGAGAACCTAAAGAATGAGCAGAGATCCTTAGAACCTCATGAACTCAGCGCTGTACCAGTTGTACATCCCGAAGATGTACCCAAGACATTGAATGAGCCATATAAAACAAAGGAGCATAAGCTCCCAACTAATAACAAGCTAAATTCAAATATTAGGCAACTACAAAAACAAGCCAATGATGAGGATCAACGACGACGAGAGCAGACAGAAGAAAAGCGACGCCTAAAAGAGGAGCGTAAACGCCAACAACTAGAAGATGAAAAGCGTCGAGCCCTTCAAGAAGCCGAAGAAAGAGCTCGACAAGTGCAAGAGGAAAAGGAAAGACAACACCAGATACAAGCCCAACGTCGTAAGGCTTTGTTAGGTAGCAATAACAATGCTCACCCTCAAACCATGAAGGAAGCAGTCTTCAAAACCGCTGGAGACCACTCAGTAGAAGCACAGAGATCCTCAGGCCGTTTACCAGCCACTTCCATAGCGCCTTGGTCACTTGCGCAATCATCAAATGCCAACAGCACCGTTGCCCCCGGTCTGGCTGAGATACAAAAAGCAGAGCGTCGCGAGCGTCGGGCCGACCAACAGCGTCATCAGGAGCAACTCGATAAGCGGTCGCGGGCCAATGCCGCAGCTCAAGCTGAAGCCAATGATGTACTCCTAAAATGGCAGTCGGTGACACCCACTCCCATACCTGTTATGAGTCTGGCAGACATCCAAGCGGAAGAAGCCAAGCGTTTAACGAATGAGCTACGAAGGGATATAGAGCTTCAGCAGCATCAGCATCTTGGAACTGGATCGTTACCGGGAGGAGCATCTGGAGCAGCGGCCGGAGGAGGCGCCACGATGTCAAACATTTGGGGTAATGTCAACAAGGCATGGAGTGGTGCCTCTCCATTGGCTCTTTCTGGCTCTTCTAGTTTATGGGAAGAGACATTAAGTAACCAGCATCAGACTTCATATTATGGAGGAGGTGGAGGATCTTCCACTGCAGCGTCCACCGCCACCAGGTCCTCGTCGATTCTGCAGGCACAGAATAAGTCCAACACGAACCCCCTAACATCGCCAAGAAATCTACGGAAAAGTCAAACTTTGCCTGTTGTTAAAGCACAAAATCAACCTGAGAAAGTGAAACCTAAACAAAAAGCAGTCACAGCTTCGATTGAGGAAAAGGATAAGGATCGAAAGCCACAATTCAAGGCGCAAGCAGATTCCTCAATAAGCAAGGTTAATGAGTATGAAAATGAGTTTACCAACTGGTGCATGAAGAGCTTGGACAATATGTCTGCTAAAGTTGATGGTAAATATTATTATACGTTTTTTACTTTGGACAAAATAAGCTAATTTTAAATTATATAATTGCAATTAGTGGGAGAAATATCAACTGGTGTTCCGTAGTTAGCTTTCTTTCTTGTTTATTGAACTTTTTCCTTTAACAAAAAACAACACTGTGCACTTATTAATGGCAATAAAGACTTTTGATAGAAAAAGTGCAATTTTCGTTTCCCTCGTTCTTTCACACATTCAGTATATATAAAATGTACTTTCTTTTTAAATGATTTTTCAAAAATTCTTTTTGCAGTACCAACATTTGTGGCCTTCCTGCAGGACTTGGAGGCGCCATATGAGGTGAAGGACTATGTCCGTATATATCTTGGTATGTACTATTGTAGATTGTAAATAAATTGAATATATCCTAATGAAAAATAATTGGCAATGGTTTTCGTTGTAGTGTGTTTTAATGTCGTATAAATTAATTTTTTTAATTGCTTATTGTTTGTTTAGAACCCAAGTAAACGAAGAAATGTTTTATTTACATGAATTTTTTACCAGTTAAGTTTCAATTACTTTTGTATTGCATTTTTATCATTTAACTGTTTTAATTACATTTTTATCTAAGGGATCATTCCGTGTTGAAGTCGTTTTTATACCGTCGCAGGGTATTATAATTTAAGTCTGAAGATTTCAACGCAGTGAACGGATCTTTTTCCCTTTTTCATATATATATGATCACCATCAACAGCCGAGTCGATCTAGCCTTGTTCGCCTCTCTGTCAGTCTGCCCGATTATACGCAAACTAGATCCTTAGGTTTGAAGCTCTCTGAATGAAACCTTGCAGAGGGCCAGTTCGGAGGCCATTGGTACGATTGGAAAATTTTTATTTTAATTTAATTTGAGACATTGCCATTTAGTAATATTTTAGAATTCGGGGTTTAATTTTATAAAAATCGAAATATGTAAAGGAAAATGGAAAACTGTAAAAAAATCTGTTTAGGTGAATACAATGAAGTAGGCATTACTAAATTAATTAATTAATTACGTTTATTTCTAGGTATTTAATTTTTTTTGTATTTTTTATTACAATTGCTAAACATGTTAAGAATATTGTGTAAAAGTTTCACATCGATTAAATAAAAATTAATAAAGCTAGAGTTAGTTTAATGGAGGTCGCTTAGTATGCACTGCATGTGCATAAAAAACTTTGAAGCGCTCTCATGTAAAGTCGCATTTTGCGAATCTGTGTACACGATTACGCAAAATCTGCTGGACCGATCGACTTTAAGCTATATATATATAGCTTAACTAATTCTTTGGCCCCTTGTTTAAATTTGTTTTTAATTGTATTTTTTTATACCCTTGCAGGGTATTATAATTTTAGTCAGAAGTTTGCAACGCAGTGAAGGAGACATCTCTATATTATTCTTGAATTTCGATTTTAATTTCACGGAAATCGGTCGACTATATCCTATAGCTAGAGTTAGTTTAATGGAGGTCGCTTAGTATGCACTGCATGTGCATAAAAAACTTTGAAGCGCTCTCATGTAAAGTCGCATTTTGCGAATCGGTGTACACGATTACGCAAAATCTGCTGGACCGATCGACTTTAAGCTATATATATATAGCTTAACTAATTCTTTGGCCCCTTGTTTAAATTTGTTTTTAATTGTATTTTTTTATACCCTTGCAGGGTATTATAATTTTAGTCAGAAGTTTGCAACGCAGTGAAGGAGACATCTCTATATTATTCTTGAATTTCGATTTTAATTTCACGGAAATCGGTCGACTATATCCTATAGCTTCCATAAAAGAAAACCCCATAGCTTTGTCAGTTTTCAACATATTTCCATCAAAGTTAATACTTAGCCGTTTTATATTGTTCCTGAATTTTGGTTGTAATTTCATACAAATCGGCCAACTATATGCTATAGCTGCTATAGGAACAATCAGGAAAATAAAAGGAAAACCATAAGTTAGCCGATTTTCAAACCATTTTCATCAAGTTTAAGATTTGGCAAATAATTAATATTACAAAATTTCGGTGTTCATTTTTTAATTCTGCAAGGGTATATAAACTTCGGTGAGCCGAAGTTAACTTCCTTTCTTGTTTAGTCAAAAATCTGACATGACTTCAAAGTTAATGAAAAATCAGAAAAAAATTTAAAATTTCGTGAGTACCTCGGGACATTTATCCTTAAAGTAATTCATTTTAATTTTTTTAAAACGGGTGATCATATAGGCCGCTAGGGCGTACACCGCAAATCAATTTTTTGGCGGCTTGGGAGATTATCTGTAACACCTTAATGTGTAAATAATTCTTAATAGATAAATACGAATAAAATTGTTGAAATAGTGTGTTATAGTGTTTCGCCACAAAAAATTTTTGAAAAACAGCCAGTTTTTCGCCGAATTAACCGTATCATGGAATCTTCTTGTCTAGATTTTATTTTTTAATGCCAAAATGTGAACTAGTATTGCATGTATTTTTTCCTTTCTTTATACTTTAGGTGAAGGAAAAGATTCTTTGGACTTCGGCAAACAGTTTTTAGAACGTCGCAGCAAATACAAGAGCTTGCAGCGCGCACAAAATGCACACAACGATGACATGTGCAAGCCAGCGCCGGCTATAACTCCATCTTCGAATGATAATACTGATAATAAGGTGGGTTGAAACTATCCTCTTTTAGATTATATGTTTATTTTCGTATTTCCAAAGAACAAACAGAAGAAAATTAAGAAGAACAAGATGACGAGAATGGATGCACGGAGCATTCTTGGATTTTCGGTAACAGCTGCCGAGGGTCGCATTAACGTCGGCGTTCGAGATTATGTTGATGGACCATAACCTACAATTTTATATATAAAGTTACAATCACAAAAGTATGATAAAAAACCTTTAATTTGAAACAATAAAAACGTTAAATTATAAAGAAAATGGGATTTATACTTCTGCTTTAACTGGAATAAAATATATGTTTAAATTAAAAAATGAAAAAATATCAAATTAGATAATAATGTTGAAAACAGCAATCTCAAGGGGTATAATTTCAAAAATGACTATCAATAAGTGGCTTTTAAAACCGTCATGCAATTAATTAAATTTAATTAAAATTTTTAAAATTATTTTCAACTACATACACAACGTAGCCTATGTAGCTTTAACATTAACAAACTATGGGGGCGCTGCATAACCGGGAATATAAAATGTTGTAGAACTAAAGCTTTTTAATATAATATAAGTGAATCAGGTATCTAAAACGGGATTCGGTTCAAACTGAGAGAAAGACGGGGAAATTTCTAATTGAAATATGCCGATCAAACTTTATTTGTTGATGTTTTGATCGGACAATCGTAAGGTGATATTCAATTTCGAGTGTAAATTGCGCACACTCTTTGTGATAAATTCTTAATATTAATTAAAAATGGATACTGTTATTTTTATTTATTTTACCATAAAATAAAAGTAAAAATAAAAAATACAAATACCCATTACATTTGCTGTACATTTATGTATTAGAAATCTTGTGTGTGTTTAAGACTTTCCACCAGCAAATCCACCTGGTATGTACGCATACATACACACATACAAAATATATTTATTTTTGTATTTGTTCGTGCACACACATACCCCGTTTGTGTGTGTGTGTTTTAAAATTAAATTTTTGTGTGAAAATGTTATATGTGGGAAATGAGTTGATATAGTAAATAGCGAAAAAATGTGGACGGTGTGGATCGTATCTTTGATGTGCACTCAAATTCTACGAAATTCAACGGCGTATGTATATTCTTCTGCTCACTCTTGCGAGAATTTTGATTTTATTATTATCTATCTTACAAATACAGTTCGATTTCACATTGTCAAGTTCAAATTATTTCACGTCTGTAACAGAACTAGTGAGAAATATTCTGGTAAAAAATCTATACGAAATATATATATTTTACTTCGTTTGTTGCTAGTTATAAAAGTAATCTTAATAACGTAAATGCTTAAATAGATTAAATATATTACATAATGCGTACTCATGAATGCACTTTTTTTCTTTGTTTTGTGTCACGTTCCTGGTGTTGTCTACACATACCTACATATTAGCTATGTATATATTATTTGGCACCTGTTGCTTATACTTTTCATTATTGATAGGATTTAAATGCTTATTATAGTTTATTTTCTTTTTATATTTAGTTTATTACACGGATATACCAAGATTTGATTTTGTGAAATGGATTCTACACCCGTTGTAAGTATAATGTGGATGTGCTTATATGAAATTTTTAATGCGTACAAGTATGTATAAAGAATTCATTTTTGATAACCTTTTTCTAGGGATTTCGAAACAGAGATTTCTAAGCTATAAATGCAATATTTTATGCCTATGTATTTATTTTAAATTCTTAAGGTGAACGTTGCCGAAATTGGAAATTCAACAAAGAAGGAGCTTAAAACCGACGAGGTTACCATTACAGTAGCCCTTTCTCCTAACAAAGAAAGTGATAGCGAAACCGAAAGTCTTGCCATCGAGTCCGAAAAAAACGAAGGCTTAGATCAAATTAAAAATGGAAATTCAACAAAGAAGGAGCTTAAAACCGACGAGGTTACCATTACAGTAGCCCTTTCTCCTAACAAAGAAAGTGGTAGCGAAACCGAAAGTTTAGCCACCGAGTCCGAACAAAACGAAGGTTTAGATCAAATTAAAAGTACCGAAAAACACGTGGAGGAAAAATCGTCGATTACTGATGTCTCAACCGATACTATTGAGAAAGAAACTGCATCTACAAAGGCATTCACGGATAGTGAGCCTAAAGCAACAGATCCAAGTATCGAAGAACCTCTTATCCCTGATAATACCCAATCGAAGGTTGATGACGAGTTAAAAATTGAAGATGATAAACCAAAAATTCCAATTGATGTCGAAGTACAAGATGGTATTATCGAAGATACGCCATCAGGAGACGATGGCGAAGAATCTTTTTCCGAGGATGAAGTATTCATTCAGTTTTACATTTAAATACTTAAACGCCTAAAAAACTATTTTTAAAAGCTGCTGGCTTTTTTAACTTGTTCTAATTAAATAATCGTTGTTTAATCTTAAAGTGTTTATAGAAAAAGTAATGAACGAGGGAATATAATTGCCCATATAAAACCTTTAAAAATTTAATTTGATAATATAGTTTATTATATCGTTTGTTTAGCAAGATTTTATAATTAGTAAACCTAAATTACATTTTAACGATAGCGCGCGTTTCATGGCTTTTAAACAATTTCACCTTGACAGTTTATATTAAATATTAAATATATTATATTTCAGGATCCTAATGAAGCAGAATCAGAGTCAACTTCAGAGTTGACTGCGGAAAATGTCAATCAAAATGAAATTACAACAACGAACGAATCGCCTAATGAAAAGGTATGACAAT
This sequence comes from Drosophila mayri, assembly GCA_008042485.1. NCBI lineage: Eukaryota > Metazoa > Arthropoda > Insecta > Diptera > Drosophilidae > Drosophila > Drosophila mayri. The sequence continues at coordinate 33,648 of VNJN01000614.1, read as the reverse complement.
ATGTCCTAAGTAGAAGATTAATAATGTTAGTGTCGCTAATCTAATGAAAATCTGCTAGGGTATACAAACTTACGTGTGACGAAGCTACCATCGTTTCTTGTTATACCCTTGCAGGATATTATAATTTCAGTCAGAAGTTTGCAACGCAGTGAAGGAGACATATATATATTCTTGATCAGGATAAACAGCCGAGTCGATCTAGCCATGTCCGTCTATCCGTTTCTACGCAAACTAGTCCCTCAGTTTTAAAGCTATCTGAATGAAACTTTGCAGTTAGTCTTCTATATACTCTCACTCGTACATATGTCGGAACGGGCCGGATCGGACGACTATATCATATAGCTGCCATAGGAACAATCGGAAAATTTGTAGAAAAATTTTATCTTTGTAAATTTTTAACATATTTATATCGAAGCTAACATTTAGCCGTTTTTTATTATTCCTGAACTTCGGTTTAAATTTCATGCAAATTGGCCTACTATATCCTATAGCTTCAATAGAAACAATCAGGAAAATAAAAGAAACGAAAAAGAAAGCTGTAATCGAGTGAGCTCGACTGTGAGATACCCGCTACCCATAGTAAATAGTTAATACATTTTTCTTATTTCTTTAATAACTTCAACAAACTTTGAGGAATCACACAGACGCCCTAGCTTTAAAATTACTCTTTTTGATAATTTGCGTGGGCGGAAGTGGGCGTGGTAAAAATTTGAAATAAACTTGATCTGCGTGCAAGAATAACAAATACTGTCAAAAAAATTAGAGCTTTATTTCTTATAGTCCCTGAGATCCAGTGTTTCAAACGGACAGACGGATAGACACACAGACAGACAGACGGACATGGCCAGATCGTCTCGGCTGTTGACGCTGATCAAGAATATATATACTTTATAGGGTCGAAGATGCCGACCCACTCGAATATATGTCGGATTTCAGTTTTAATTTCATGAAAATCAGCCGACTATATTCTCTTACATAAGATTGTTGATTGGAAAATAAAAGAAAAAACCATAACTTTGTCAGTTTTCAACATATTTTCATCAAAGTAGAGATTTAGCCGTTTTATATTATTCCTGATTTTCGGTTTTAATTTCGTTAAAATCGGTAGACTATATCCTATAGCCTCCATAGGAACAATCAGAAAAATAAAAAACCCATAACTTAGCCGTGTTTCAAACCATTTTCATCAAATTTGAGATTTGGCAACTAATTATTATTCCTGAATTTCCGTTTTAATTTTTTGTTTAAATTCTGCAAGGGTATAAAAAGTTCGGTAAGCCTAATTTAGATTCCTTCATTGTTTTCTGTTTAAATTCTGCAAGGAAATAAAAATTTCGGTGAGCCGAAGTTAGCTTCCTTTCTTATTTTTATATATCTTTCAATGTTATGGCGCTCTTTCTTATACATATTACCCTTAGGAAAAAAAGTACTCCAAACAAAAGGCTGAAGAAGGATCGTCTATTAATGTATGTTTTATCCTATCTACTGTGTTATTTGTTTTATTAGTTATTGTTCATTTATCACTAGAAGTTGGAAAATAACTCTAATTCATCGGAACCTTCGATAACAAAAACGACTGAAACTGAGGTATAGCAAAGTATATTTATTGATTTTATGTTGCAGTGTTTGGGTTTAATGATACCTTTCATGCATGCTCGGTAAACGCCATTTTAATAATTAATGAACTCACTTTTAAAATTATTAAAGGTCATAAAGCCGGTTCCTGTTCAATCCGAATTTTCCGACACACAAACGAGTGAAAATGTAATGTCATCAGATCAGGTAAGTTGTTATACCCTTGCAGGGTATTATAATTTTAGTCAGAGTTTGCAACGCAGTGAAGGAGACATCTCCGACCCTATAAAGTATATATATTCTTGATCAGGATCAACAGCCGAGTCGATCTGGCCATGTCCATCAGTCCGTCTGTCCATTTCTACGCAAACTAGTCCCTCAGTTTTAAAGCTATCTGAATGAAACTTTGCAGTTAGTCTTCTATATACTCTCACTCGTACATATGTCTGATCGGATCGGACGACTTTATCATATAGCTGCCATAGGAACAATCGGAAAATGTGTAGAAAAAATGTGAACTTTGTCCATTTTTAACATATTTACATCGAAGTTAACATTTAGCCGTTTTTTATTCCTGAATTTCGGTAAAAATTTTATGCAAATTGGCAAATTAGCTTCCATAGGAACAATCAGAAAAATAAAAGAAAAATCCATAACTTATCCGATTTTCAAACCATTTATGTACATCAAATTTGAGATTTGGCAACTAATTATTATTCCAGAATTTCCATTTCAACTTTTTGTTTCAGTTCTGCTAGGGTATACAAACTTCGGTGAGCCGAAGTTAGCTTCCTTTCTTGTTTAAAATAATGTATTATTTATTATTTTATTTCTTGCGGCAGGAATCGTACCCAAGCCATTTGCTTACACACAAAACACATATGCCGCTTTACCCACTGAGCTAACGACCTTGCTCTTAAAATGGAAGACATTTGCATTATAAGTAAATTTTTCTCCGTTTCTATACCCTGTACCAAAGGTACAAAGGTATTATAGTTTTGTGCGAGTGCAATTTTCTGTAAGAGGCAGAAGGAGGCGTGTCAGACCCCCAAAAGTTACCTAAATATTGATCAGGACCACTAAAGGAGTCGATATAGCCATGTCTGTCTGTCCGTCCGTCTGTCCGTCTGTCTGTATGAACGCCTTGATCTCAGAGACTATAAGAGCTAGAGACACCAAACTTGGGATTTAGACTTCTTATGTTTGCACGCAGATCAAGTTTGTTTTAAATTTTTGCTGCTTCCCTTTTTGGTGGAGCTATTTGAAAACAAACCATATATCTCCCCAATTTATAAAGTTGTGTGAACCATATTTAAAACCTGTATGTATTTTACCAAAATACACATATTGCCAAAATTTCATTGCGATCGTGCCATAAATAGCGGAGATATAGGCTCCAAATAAATCAAAACGTTTATTATACATTTTAGTTATGTTTACACTTTTATGAAATTAAGATTATTTATTTCGAATTGGTTCGTGGTGCAGTTGTCTGCCGTTGATCCTGATCCAGAATATATATACTTTGTAGGGTCGGAAATGTCTCCTTCACTGCGATGCAAACTTCTGACTGAAATTACAATACCCTGCAAGGGCATAAAAATGGGGCAAAGGGCAGTGCGGAAAAATGCGATATAACTAATGAATGAGGTCCGATATTTGGAACTCACTTTAAATTTTAGAGTGGAGAGATTAAGGTTTAAGCCTAATTTAGCTTGGTATACGCTCGGCTTTCGCTTTATTGACATTTTTTGCTACGTTGATACTTTGATCGCGATTTTCTCAAAATTGATAGGTGTTTTTGAATTAGTATTGTCTGACGGAATCAACCGCTTTCAATCTCCGTATAAAAAAAAATTCGAAGTTTGTAGGCATGTGTAATTTATGTATACCTTAAATTTACTTAATTAGAAATATGTTGTATTAAATAGATTAAAAAATTTTAATTTCTTACTTTCAGAAAGATTTCAATAGTCAAATTAAAGAAATAATATCTGACATAGATATTAATATAAAAGCCCAGGAAAAAATAACACAGCTCAAAGAGCAGGAGCTGAGATTGATTCAGAAGCAAAACGAATTGGCAAGTCAAATACATCACCAACAGCTTTTGGCTCAGCAGTTAAGTGACGAAAATAAACTTAAACAACAACAAAATCACTGGAAAGCTGAAAGAAAATCAGAATTAGAGCCAATTATCACACAACCCCAGGTAAAGTAATTATAATTAGGTGGTCAACTTTTACAGATATATGGTTTATAATTTCATTTGCATTCGTGGTATCTATGTATAAATATGCTACGGTATTCTGACAGTTTTTTCTTTCTTAAAGCGAAATTTAAGTGACCGGAAAAAAGAGTGCACAAAAAAGGTTTCATGCATTACCGAACGCCACAAATTCTTCAATGCCCCCAACGATAATGTCAGAAAATCAATGTTTCAAGTTTTGTTGACGAGTTAGAAATTACCAGAACCAGGGCTGCTACTTAGCATATTAATTGCTAGATATGCCACCCATGCATACCCATGCAGAGTATTATAACTTTAGTCGGATGGGTACATCGCAGTAAAGGAGTCCTTTCCAACCCTATAAAGATGAAACATTGTGACCAGGAAGTTTCCGAAATTCGTTAATAAAATAAACATATATATTTTTATACCCTTTCAGGGTATTATAATTTCAGTCAGAAGTTTGCAACGCAGTGAAGGAGACATCTCCGACCATATAAAGTGTATATATTCTTGATCAACATCCGAGTCGATCTAGCCGTGTTCGTCTGTCCGTTTTTACGGAAACTAGTCTCTCAGTTTTAAAGTTGATCTCAATGAAACTTTTCCGTTAGTCTTCTATATACTCTCACTCCTATATATGTCGGAACGAGCCGGATCGGACGACTATATCATATAGCTTCCATAGGAACAATCGGAAAATTTTTAGAAAAAAATTTTTAACTTTGTCAGTTTTCAACAGATTTTCATCAAAGTTGAGATTTTGTATTAATCCTGAATTTCAGTTTTAATTTCATGAAAATCGTTAGACTATATCCTATAGCTTCCATAGGAACAGTCAGGAAAAAAAGAAAAATTCATAACTTTGTCAGTGAACAAAAACAAAATTATTTTATGCTTTGCCATGCTTTTTTTTTATGGTTTTGCCATGTTTGCCCGTTTTTTTTTGGGGATTTTGTGAAAGAAAAGTTTACATTCATGGAATACTACGATTTCCGATTTTTCCTGCGGAGATAAGCTAAATCCTCTGCCCATATTGTATATTAATTAAAAGAAAATTGTTTAATTAAACAGCAAAAAAAATTGGTTGCTGTGCTATGCAAATTAAGAAAGATATTTAAAATAATGGTTGGGGGTCGCTAATCTGATGACGCAGTTTTTGCAGACGAAAAAATTGGTTTCTTTAGTTTTTAATTATTAAAAAACAATACAAAGTCCAACTGAATTCTAATGTATGTTGGACTTTGTATTGTTTTTTAATAATTAAAAACTAAAGAAACCAATTTTTTCGTCTGCAAAAACTGCGTCATCAGATTAGCGACCCCCAACCATTATTTTAAATATCTTTCTTAATTTGCATAGCACAGCAACCAATTTTTTTTGCTGTTTAATTAAACAATTTTCTTTTAATTAATATACAATATGGGCAGAGGATTTAGCTTATCTCCGCAGGAAAAATCGGAAATCGTAGTATTCCATGAATGTAAACTTTTCTTTCACAAAATCCCCAAAAAAAAAACGGGCAAACATGGCAAAACCAGTGCCAATTTTCTTTAAAATAAGAAATCTAATGAAAACCCTTCAAAAGAGGTAAAAATAATGTTAGTCGTTCAGCAGATGTCAGATCTATACTCCGACGGGATTCTGACTCCCACGAGTCGGCCGTCAAAATAATACAAAAAACGTATGTTAAGGCAAGCAAATTGACTGATTTATGCGTGATCTACAAAGCTAAACCTTTAAAGAGGCTAAAACTAACAAACAAACTACCTCTTAGCCAAGTGCGAACGGCAACACGCTTTACATTTGCTCAAACGCATATGACGTAGTCCAATGATTAGCAATTCGCAGTTGCCATAATATTGTACTCTTCTATCTGTAATAGTTTAGAAAATATTTAGCTTCAAAAGCGACTACTAAGGGGGACGCTAATCTGGTGACGCGCAGTGTACCATATATCTCCCGTTAGTTATTATTTTCATTTCCCGAAATTCCAAACTACGGGAATACAAATTTCGGATGACAAAGTTAAGATAATTTTAACCACAAATCTAGGTATTTTCTCAACAATATTTTATAGCAATAGCTATTTATTGATATATATAGTTCTACTATGATAAAACACAGACGAATAACGTCGAGTTTTTGCCAGAAAGTCGTTCACAACTATGTATATCATAGTCTCCAGTTAGTTTTACTTTTCATTTCCCAACTTCCAGACTGTACTCCCAAACTTCGGGTACATTTAACTACCTTCCTTGTTTTAAATTATTTTAACCACAAATCTAGTCGTTTTTTCGAACAATAGCAATAGCAAGTTATTGAGATTAAAACAATTTTTTGTTATGCTTATATACATACGAATATTGCTTTACCATATTGTTGTATGTAAGTTTATATTATAAGTTTTATTTAAAAAATCACAAGATAATGATTACAAATCGGTTTATATTTGTTTTTATCATTCATAATGATTAAAATTGAGCAATATTATATTAATCTATAAGTATTATTATTTTTGATCAAAAATATAAAAATCAGTACATAATCATTATTTTTGGGGAAAAATAAAAATCAATAATAATAATTATTATTGATTGAATAAAATAAAACTCAAAAATAATCAAGCACAGGGTGTTACATGGCCGTTAGAGCTCTTCCAATTTGGGCAATTTTATTTTATTCAATCAATAAGTTTTCGATGCCTTGAATCCGGCCCTAAAAATGTCCTATTGTTCAGTTTTTCAGCAACAAGCAACAATATATTTTTTTGCTTCGGAGATACCAGCAGCAGTGATCAGAATTGCAATGAATCCATACCAAAACCACACACATATACATATTTACCTATGTACAAATATATAAAAGAGTGTGTTGGTCACTATACACATTTGTATGTGCCTTATATATTTTTCAAAATACGAAATTCTATAATTAGGCTTTTAGAGAGAATAGTGTGAGACGTACAAAAACTATGTTAGACGATAAGGCAGATTCTATTAAAAGTGTTTTTATTTAAAGTTCCGTACTGAATTTTGTGAATATTTCATTAATTTTATTGAATTACTTAATAATTACAACTTTCAAAATGAACTGCATAGTAGAGAAGAAGCGAGGATATCGACCAAGTGATCTTCATGATAGGCATAAACGAGACATTCTAGTAGAGATTAGTAAACAATTGTGGCAAAAAAATGTAATGACTTTATGATATTTATAATTAAAGCAAACAAGCCACACTACTCGAACTTTTTAAATGCAGTTAGATTTCTTTTACTTAGGAACCCACTAATATATCGAAGACAAATGTTGATTTGCGCAAAATTTTTACGCCAGCGACTGATACTCCTGAAATATTACCAAAGAACCGTAAGTAAATATGTATTGAATCCGGTTATATCGAAAAAAGGTGCTATGTAAGACCTATCTTTATAACGCTATGACTCAACTAATATAAGAGCTTTTTTTTAGCAAAAATAACTCGTTACCTATCACCTTTTAGGCGCCTATGCAATATAGCAATAAACCTTATTTCATCAATATTTTGAACCTTATTTCGAATAGGAAAGCTATATGCCTCGTCCGCATTTTATTCTCCAACACTACACCCCACTGTGGAAGACCAGGTTGAGCTAGCCCGGAGAATATCACATTCGTTAAGCGATATTTCAAACCAAACATCTAAGGGTCAATCAATGTATGTCAATCGAAAGAAACGGTCTGTTAAATGGGTACATGAAGGTGGTCAAGGTAATAGTCTCTTTTTGAAAGCATGTTTTTCCTATTCATTATAGTCCTTTTTTATATATTTTTTATTAGTTTTTTTTTAGTATTAAAATAGAGCCTTCAAGCATTAGTTGCGTTCAGCACATCAACATAATCACAGTTCGTAGATGGATTTCTAACGATAGTTCAGCTGAACGCGAATGATGACTAATAGTGATCTTTTTTTATTAGCAAAAGAGGAGCTTAAAAAGTAGCAAAGCTTGTCCTTATCATTGTTTATTAAATCGTTATTATTAATTAGTAATTAATATTATATATAGTTTTTTTAAGCCTCCTTTTCTTTTAAAAAAAGGCGGTAACACATTAAATACTAAATTATTTTGGAGGAATGTGGTCGAAAACTATGGACAATATAAGGAATATTTTATAATGCCTCGAGCTACTTTTCAGCTATGCGTTTAGTTGTCCATTCCAGTTATCTCATAAGCAAAATCAAATGAATGTTGGCAGGCAGACGGGCGATAACGATATAAGTTCCAGACAGCATACCACCTGATCACTGATTACTACTCCTGCACTGATCCGGTGATCGTGTTATTCTGCTGGGTTGACAAATTTTCGATCCAATAATGTTAAAAATAATTTTCACCAAATAACTACGTACATGACTTCTGTGTATAATATCTACAATTTATATCCATCAATAAGAATTTCAACAAATGATTTATTCCAATAGTACTGACCATGTTGTCCTTCTGAACGCAACCAGTGTTACGCTCCATTTTGGTTGATCATGATAAAATAAATCTAGCATCTTTATCAGTGATCATAATCGTTCAGCACAAAAATCGAAGATCAGTGATTATATTGTCCTGTTGAACGCAACCAATTTTCTATCGATCTTACAAAATCGCAGCAATTTAGTTTTTTTTTATCCGGAAATACGGAAATCCGGAAATTTAAAACCTCAAGAAACAACATTTTATCACCACTGAAAATTATGGCAGCTGAAAACAGCTACACTATATTTGACATTTTCAGTCATTCAGTGACCAACAGGTCGCTGAAAAAATCTGATAAATGGCAAAAAAGGCAGTGTGGCTAAAAATTTGTTAAAAAGAAGGGTTCTTGTTCAGAAGAGTTGACGTGACATATAAAGGTTTTTTAAGGGAAATTTGTTGTATTTGTATAATTTTTTTCAGGGAATAATTTCATAAATAATTTCACAATTTCTTTATATAAAGACAATTCCGAAACAAATTCCCCATCGTTATTTGAAGCAACAACAAAGTTGGAGAAAATGCCGCTTAAGCTTGTAATGAATCCAAAGGGCCAAGTTCGTGATTATAATTCGCTAAAAGAGTTAATTAATGTTAAAACTGGCCTTTTATCGCCTGACAACTGCGCTGAGCTAATAACTGCATTGCAGCTTCACCAAGGACGAGGTAAAATATTCATAACACAAAATTCTATTACCAATATCTTTTTATACCCTTACAGGGTATTATAATAGTCAGAAGTTTACAACGAAGTGAAGGAGACATCTCCCTATAAAGTAAATTTATTCTTGATCAGGATCAACAGCCGAATCGATCTAGCCATGTCCGTCTGTCCGTTTCTACGCAAACTAGTCCCTCAGTTTTAAAGCTATTTAAATGAAACTTTGCAGTGAGTCTTCTATATACTTGGACTCGTACCATATACATATGTATATGTTGAAACGCACCAGATCGGACGACTATATCATACAGGTGCCATAGGAGCCATAGGAAAAATACCAAAAAAAAATTTAACATTCATCAAATTTGAGATTTAGCCATATGTATTTTATTATTCTTGAATTTCGGTTTTCATGTCATAAAAAACGAACTACTATATCCTATAGCATCCAAAGCAACAATTAAGAAAATAATTGAAAAAACCATAGCTTTGCAGTTTTTCAACAGATTTTTATTAAATTTCAGATTTGGCCATATTTTATTATTTCTGAATTCGGGTTTAATTTTTTGAAAATCGGACAACTATATCTTATAGCTGATATTTGGAATATGACCACTTTTTATTATTTCAGAATTTCGTTTTTAATTTTTTGATATAATTTGTAATATGCAGGGATATACAAACTTCGGTGAGTCGAAGTTAGCTTCCATTCTTGTTTTAACCTGATTTTATGCAGATACAAACATGTAGCAAACAGTATATGCTGTAGCAAACTTTTGTATTCCATCTGTAGCAAACAACATACATATGTACATACATATACTGTTTGTTACTTAACAGGGTTTGAAAATCTACGCTGCTCCCGTAGTATTTCGTTTTCCTATTGCTATTAAATAAATTAAAAACTTTTTGCTATGCTCTGCTTCGAGTTCTCAAAGTAAATGGAATTTTGATATGTGCTACGCTGTCACATGAATTTGTATTTGTTAATTGTTAGATTTTATTATTATGCAAGGTTAGGTACCCTAGGATTGCTCTCGTCAAGGTGACAGCACTTGCTATAGCATAGCAACATTTTTATGAATCCCGCTTCTATGGAGTAGTAAATGCAAACCCTGCTACTTAACTCTGTTGTTATAGAAAGAGCTCGGAAAAATCAGCATCGATTCGGTTTTAAAAGATTATTAACATGAAAAGAAGCTAACTTCGGCTCACCGAAGTTTATATACCCTTGCAGAATTTGAATAAAAAACAACGAAATTCTGGAATAATAATTAGTTGTCAAATCTCAAATTTGATTAAAATGGCTTGAAACACGGCTAAGTTATGGATTTTTTTATTTTCCTGAATGTTCCTATGGCAGCAATATGATATAGTCGTCCGATCAGGCTCGTTCCGACATATGTAGGAGTGACAGTGAGAGAAGGTATACAAATTCGGAAAAAAATTATAGTTATACAAGTTATATAAAAGTAAGAGAAAACTGTAGGAACTAAAACCGAAATTGAACAATTTCTCTCAAAATGAATACGGAAAATACATTATAATTTATAATTTCAGCCAGAAGTTTGCAACGCAGTAAAGGAGCCATATCCGATCATATAAAGTATATACATTCTTGCTCAGAATCAAAGGCTAAGTCGATCTAGCCATGTCCGTCTGTCCGTTCGTCTGTCCGTCTGTGCGATTATACGCGAACTAGTCCCTCAGTTTTGAAGCTATCTGAATGAAACTGTTAGTTTGCAGTTAGTCTTCTATATACTCTTACTCCTACATATGTCGGAACGGGCCGGATCGGACGACTATATCATATAGCAGCCATAGGAACGATCGGAAATTTTTTCGAAAAAAAATTATAACTCTGTCAGTTTTCAAGATATTTTAACCAAATTTGATATTTGGCCATCTTAAATTATATCAGAATTTTAATTTCATGAAAATCGGTCGACTATATCCTATAGCTTCAATAGATACAATCAGGAAAATAAAAAAATTCACCTTAGCCGTGTTCATTTTCATTCAATTTGAGATTTGGCAATTAATTATTATTCCAGAATTTCGGTCTAAATTTATTGTTTAAACTCTGTAAGGGTATATAAACTTCGGTGAGCCGAAGTTAGCTTCCTTTCTTGTTATTTTTCAATGTGAAAAAATATCTCAACATATTTTTTGTTAAATATTAAAACTATGCATTAGCTGAGAATCGATTTTTCCCAGATCTACTCATGAATATTTTTGATTTATTTTTCGCTAATGTGCTAATGGAATTTTGTTTAGTTTTGAAAATTATTAATTATAATAGTAAGAAATTTTTTTTCTTAAAAAATTCATTTGCTGTGCATATTGCCACCACGCCGCCGCAACCATCATTTCGCTGACTCTACCATAGGCGCCGAACTATTTGCAAAGCGACGCAAAAAAGCAGATAATTGGATTGTCGATGAAACGAATGCTGGAACTCAAAGTTTACCATCTGGTATTCCAGATTATCAGCAATATAAACCACGGCCAAAGGCAATATCTCCAAACATTTTGCCAGCATATTCCGATGCTGGCAAACACCGCGTTCAATTGAATTTACATCAAAATCAGTTAATCGAAAAGTATTCAAAGGGCGGTGTACAGGTAGTCAAGTCGCCATGGGAGGCTGCTCTACAAACTGGCTCCGCCAGTTCCGCATTTTTGGAGGAGTCCCCAGACCAAGGTCAAAGTCCCGCAGTGTCAGCGCCAACGATGTATAATCGACAAAGCGTTTCCAGGGACTTTGCGGATGCAGCAGTACAGTCATCTTATGATCTCGGATTAACAAACAAACAACAACAACATAGAGAGGAACCCTACAGAAATGTAATACAAAAAATAATTCTTAAGTTTGACATAACATATTTTTCTTTGCAGGAGAACACGCTACTAACACCCTCGAATCCACAAAGGATTTTGGCTTATACGCCAAGCGTTGCCCAGGGCTGGGGAGGCCGTAATGTTGAATTGCCAAAAGGTTAGTATTTAATTTATAATTTTTAAAAATAATGCTGCATTTAAAAAATCCTACATTTAAAATGTGATATGATGCAATGGATTGTGTCTATTAATTAGGAAAGGATATCATTTTATTGTGTGGAATTAGATGATACATAGTATATTTTATTTAACAGCTGAAAAATTTTCAGAATATTGTGAATCAAATGAAGTAAAAGAGCTTCCTTGCCAAATTTGTGACTTCTGCTGCCCAAGGTATGACCGGGAAAATACGGATTTTGTATATGAAAAGGGCCAAGGATTGTCTATTAATTTAACAAATGAAATTGAAAAACGATTGAATCGACTTGAAAAATTTCAAATGCTCTTTTTGAAACAACAGCAGCAAAATGTGTCTGGTGTACTAAGTAAAAAAGACATGGAAATATATGACAAACTAAATGTACGCGAGTTGATACAATCTTTTGAGCAACAGTCCGTTATGGAAACGTCCATAAATAGTTCAAACGATGAAGATGCAATTAAAAAAATTGAAGGCAAGAGCTAAATGTGGATAAATGTAAAAAAAAATAATTAAAATAGTAAGATCATGTTTGTTTTTAACGTTAACTCATTAACGTATACATATACATATACATATATGAAAATGTATATATTATGTGTGCTGATATGTTTTGTTTTTGTAGTTCTGAGCGGGCAGTAAGCCGCTGTGGTATATAGATGTACATGTTAATTTACATATATGTATATGTAGATTTACCTAAGATAATACTAATATATATTTTAATTGATTAATTTACAGGTTTATATGTACCCAAGGAAATCTCCCTATCAAGCTATGTTCCACCACAGCAAAAGCAACCGTCATTTGCTTCATCTGAAAAATACGAACCCACATTTCAACCTTTGCCAAAATCAAATCTAGGAACTTCAGCTGATATACAGTACTCAAATGGAGGGTTTCCACTGCCTAGCTCTAATCCCATTGGGTACACAGTGTCAGTGCCGAAGCAACAGCATTCATTTTCTCCGCAGCCCATAAAAAATATTGTGCCACAGGTCAACTTTAATCCTTCTCCGTTATCCTTTGATAAACTGTCGCGGTACGAAAATCACCCTGATACCCAGAATCAGCAACATTACTTAAATATTCGTCAAAGGACGAAAGTGCAGAATGGATCTCCCATTCCCTTTGGAACTTCAAAATGCACCTCGTTTAATGAAAACTTATCAAGATCACCCACTAGTTGGATTAGCCCAATAGGAGGAACTTCACCGCAACCTTATCATTCAAACAGTGTTCCCAGCCATCGACAATCGAACCAAGGTCAATCCTTTAATAAATTGGCCAGAGGTTGGGGCGAAGTCCAAAGCAAGCAGCAACAACAGTCTTATTCTAGTCAATACATCCCACCGTCAACTGTGTCTAGAAATTTACCGTATACTGAAGTGCCATATTCTGACTTTTAAGAGAAAATTGACGTGAAGGCGAGGCGTCGAGCATGAACCTAACGATTTGCGACATATTACCATAAGCATGTTCTAAATGTACTTATATTTATTGTGTTTGTTTGTTTTGGGATCTGTAAAAAAATATAAATGATACTGCATCGACATACAAACTGATTTTGTGTTCTGAAAATTGAAAATTAAAATTTATGAGTCGGTTGTGCTCCTACTCTGCAAGGGTATGCACACTTCGAAGTGCCAAAGTTAGCATCCTTTCTTGTTTATTACCTATAATAATAAAACATGTTTATACTGTCCGAATACCACGTGGTATTATGTCCCAAACTAATTTTAGACCGGGTAAATAATAAACAAGCTAACTAAATAAATTAATAGATTTTCGACTTTTGGAGCATGCGCAGACATATTTCTCAGGGCTGCAGTACAACTTTAAGTTTTCCATAAAAAGCTCTTTTTTATTCAAGAATTCACAGGGGATGAAGTGAGCTTATTTTAGGAAAAAAGTACGTTTTCGATACTAACTAAGCTGATATAGCTTATATCAACAAAAAATAAAAAAATATTAAGTGAAGTGAATCTTTTGAAATGAAGAACGTCTGTTAATTCCCACACCACTGTCGGATCACGATATTTCAATTGTATTTAAGATATTCAGCGGGTTAACGAAAATTCATAAAACATTTTGTTACCAACATTCGTGTTTGTGATAACCAAAATTAACAACTGATTAATGGGCAGCTATACGGAATAAACCGCTACATTTCGGATAATAAACAATGATTGTTGTAATAAATTCAATATGACGACACTTTGCAAAAATAATACATATTCGTCTTATAACTCTATTAGTAGAATCAAGTCATTAATTTTTTTGATATTAAATTTTAACATATGCCTTCATCATATCAGTGCTTCTACATATTTAAGCCTGAACGGTAAGCTATAATACCAATTATCTGTGTATGTAATAAATTATTATTTTAATTATAAAATTCAATATATGTACATTAATATTTAGATTTGGCCAATTCTAATCGTCCATTTTTCGATGATATAAGCCCCAGAAATGTCTCAGTTGTCGTTGATGAAATTGCTATTTTAAGATGTCGTGTTAAAAACAAGGGCAACCGCACGGTAAGATTTTTATATACTTGCTGGGGTTTTATAATTTAAGTTAGAAGTTCGTGAAGATAATTAATATGTACATATGTGTGTATGAATTTTCTAAAACATTGATGTTTAATCGTTGTGGGTTTTAAACATCGGAAAACGTAGAGGTCTGCAAACACCGATGGGTTTCCACCTCTAGTGTTTTATATGTAAATAGAGCCGGTTATCAACAAAGTTTATCGCATCATTTGCCATTTAAATTTTAAAAGTGACATCTGCACTGTATGGTTCTTACCTTCACAATGGTGGTGTGACGTTTTAATAATTTGAATTTGTTAAATCTATTTAAAAACAAGAAAGGAAGCTAACTTCGACTCACCGATTTTTTTTATTTTTCTGATTGTTTCTATGGAAGCTATAAGATATTGTCGACCGATTTTTATAAAATTCAAACCAAAATCTGAAATAATATAAGATGGTTAAATGTCAAATTTGGTAAAAATATCTTGAAAACTGACATAGTTATAATTTTTTTTTTTCGAAAATCTTTTCGATCGTTCCTATGGCAACTATATGATATAGTCGTCCGATCCGGCCTGTTCCGACATATGTTAGAGTGAGAATCTAAAGAAGACTAACTGCAAAGTTTCATTCAGCTTCAAAACTGAGGGACTAGTTCGCGTATAATCGGACAGACGGACATGGCTAGGTCGACTCGGCTGTTGATCCTGATCAAGAACATATGTAAATACTTTATAGGGTCGGAGATGTCTCTTTCACTGCGTTGCAAACTTCTGACTGAAATTATAATACCCTGCAAGGGTATAAAGATAACCACATGACTATCTAAAAACCAAATTTCATTTATTAGGTATCATGGATGCGTAAGCGAGATCTTCATATTCTGACAACCAATATATATACATATACAGGAGATCAACGATTTTCAGTAATACATCCACCAAGCAGTGAAGATTGGGACTTAAAAATTGATTATGCCCAGCCACGCGACAGCGGTGTTTATGAGTGTCAAGTGAATACCGAGCCAAAAATTAATTTAGCTGTTTTTTTGGAAATAACAGGTAAGAATTTACTCTTTACTAGTTTTGGTTTGTAAGGAATATCCCATATACAATAACGAGGAAAACGACTAAAAGAGGCAAATTTGATAATCTCTTATTAGCATAACGCATACAAAGTAAACTTATATTTTTCTTAAGAGCGGCCAGCTAAAATAAAAACAAAGGAACCCTTCACGGGAAGTTTAATAAAAAGATCCCAAATCAACAAGGGATTTTGTTAAATGGGAATAAAAACAAGAAAGGAAGCTAACTTTGGTTCACCGAAGTTTATATACCATTGCAGAATTTTAACAAAAAATTAACACCGAAATTCTGGAGTAGTAATTAGTCGCCAAATCTCAAATTTGATAAAAATGGTTTAAGAATTGGCTAAGCTATGTTTCTTTTTTTATTTTCCTGATTTTTCCTATGACAGCTATAGGATAGAGCCGATTTTCATGAAATTAAAATAAATTTATAGGGTCGGAGATGTCTCCTTCACTGCGTTGTCAACTTCTGACTGAAATTATAACCGTGCAAGGGTTTAAAAATAATTCATTGATGACAGTTGAATTTTATTTGGAGTACATCTGTTGAATATCTAATAACTGGTACTGCAGGCTGTATGCATAAATCGGCGCCCTGAAGTTAGCTTCCCTTCCTCTACTAACATTTATAAATAAATTAATAATTTTAACAGAATATTTGTAAATGGATATGCACATTAATTTTTTCAGATAATGAATTTCAAAACATTAAAACGGATAGACGGTATTACGATACAAAAGGTAGATTTTCCTCTTAACACATTTAAAAATTTTAGTGTATTAATTAATATTTAATATATCATCTAAAGCTGCTCGAGCAAAAATTCTGGGCTCGACAGAAATTCACGTAAAGCGTGATAGCACTATTGCTTTGGCGTGTTCGGTGAACTCGCATGCATCCTCAGTATTATGGTATGATTAAAAAACAAGTATAAAAGACAACGTCGTATGCTATCGACTGTTTAGGACACCCAATACCCATTGTTACAATTTAAAAATCTTTAAAAACATATTCTCACCTTGGCATTGCAACATATTGTGAACTTAGGTAATTCCAAAATAGTTATTACCTTCAATGGGTATTGGGTACATTGAATTTTTTAATAAAAATAAAGATAAACAAAAATATATATTTTAAAGGTACCATGGATCATCGATTGTCGATTTCGATTCCCTGCGCGGTGGCATTAGCTTGGAGACCGAGAAAACAGATATTGGAACAACAAGTCGATTGATGTTGACGCGAGCTTCTTTAAAGGACTCGGGGAATTATACTTGCGTTCCAAATGGGGCTATACCAGCTTCTGTTAGGGTTCACGTATTGACAGGTAAATATTAAAAAGTATACACCAATATAAATATTTAAAAAATTGTCTTTTTTTCAGGTGAACAGCCAGCGGCAATGCAAACCAGTACTGCAAATGACATAAAAACTAAGAATACCGCAATGATTATTAAATTCATATCAGTCAAATTGTTGTTATATATTACAAGTTTTAAGGAGAGATGACTAAACTAAACAAACTAAAAAAGAAATTTGAAATGATCTAAATAAAATAGTTTTAAGGGTAAGTGAATTGCCATTTACAATTGGGTTGGTCCATTTGGGTCAAATAAAGAGAAAAACAAGAAAGGAAGCTAATTTCGGTCACCGAAGTTTATATACCCTTGCAGAATTAAATAAAAAATTTAAACCAAAGTTCTGGAATAATAGTTTGTTGCCAAACCCCAATTTTGATGAAAATAAGTTGAAAAAACAGCGAATATATGATTTTTTTTTCTTTATTTTCCTAATAGTTCCTATTGCAGCTATAGGATTCAGTTGTCCGATTTTCATGAAATTAAAAACAAAATTCTGAAATGATATTAAATGGCCAAATATATAATTTATTAAAATATATTGAAAACTGACATAGTTATAATTTTTTTTCGAAAATTTTCCGATCGTTCCTATGGCAGCTATATGACAGACGGACATGGCTAGATCGACTCGGCTGTTGATCCTGATTAAGAATATATATACTTTATAGGAGATGTCTCCTTTACTGCCTTGCAAACTTTTGACTGATATTATAATACCCTGCAAGGGTATAAAAAATCTGGTTTTCTGTGTGTATGTGCTAGTGAGGAAAGCTTATCGATTATCCAATATACATACATAATATATTTATTTATTTATTTATTTACAGCTTTACATTTTTACAATCTGAATAATGTTTTTCTTCATTTCAGAGAACAACATATTCCAATGGAACGAACGCGTTTGTAAGAATATTCAATACAGATACAAACATTTAATTATAATTCCTATAGTCATACATACGAAATAATTATATAAATATATATATATAAACAGAATAAATATTATGACATAATATGAATAAGAAACAAATGTTTTGTTTTTAATAAAAATTGTATTTACTCTGAATATATGCGGAAACGACAAAATATTTTCCATCCATTTATATTATTTTGACCGCTGGTGTATGCAAGTATCTTTAGTAGGGGTTAGTAAGTATCTAAGAGGCTGTTCTCCCAAACAACATTAAAATTATTGTGATAATAATTTCACTACATCACAACTCTCCAAGTAGGTATTCATAAATATACATATACCTACAATTAATGATTATAATTGTGCTTGTATTTGGAAATATAGAAGAAACATATGTTTATATTATATAGAGATTAATATATAAGAATCATTGAAAAGAAATGTCTTCCATGTGTGTTGCTCGGAAAATGAGAATTCTTTTGTGTATATAAGAAGCAAACGGTTGGCATATTTTCGTATACATATACATATGTACATACATACATACATTCTGAACATTTTTCGGAATATCTTCCCATTTATATTTTCTTAAAGCAGTTTTGCTTACAATATGTATATGTTTTGCCGTTTATTCTTTGCGTTAATATTCTCATGTTAAGAAGTGTCCGTAACAGTTTTAAAGTGTTCAAAGTTTTAATTAAAATTAAATAATAAATAAATATTTTAAATTAATTAATTAAATTGCAAGAAATAATAAAAATGTGTGTTTTTTTAATCAGCATAATATATATATGTATAACCCCATTCAGATACATATAAATATACCATATACATACATATATACGCAATCGAAGAGCAAAAAATATCTCATTAAGCGAGTGTGAAGCATTTATTTATAAATAACACGTCTGTGTGTCTAATACATACATATGACTTACCGAAAATTATTTGATTGAGTTAAGTTTCAAAAATTAATAATAAAAACAATATAAATAAAGTTGTGATTTATTTAAATGCACATAAATAATTTTATAAATATATTAAATCGAATGGGAAATATACATGAAAAATAAATAAATAACAATAAGTAAAAATATTCACAATGTGATTATGGCTCAATAAATCCGGTCATCAAAGTAAATATCGAAATCATAAATAATTCATAAAAGTTACACAAAAAAAATAAATATCTGAAAACTTTATTAAAATATTTGTAATTAAAAGTACAAAGATGTTGCGATTGAAATATTTTCATAAATAATTAAAAACAAATAATATGGAAAGTAAAGAAAAAAAACAGCATTCGAATCTTCGAAGCCCTGTAGCGGCTATAAAAAAAAGGTCGGGACCCTTGGACGATGCGCTTGAAAAGCTATTTAAGGAAAATGCGTTCCAAGTATCCTCCCATCCATCCATTGCCCACCACTCATCATATATTGGAAACAAACTACGCCAATATAGCATTAAAGAGAAAAAAAGAGAGCGCTGGCTCCTAACGAGAAAAACATGGCGTTATATGGCAGACGCCGGTCGTAAGCTCATACCTGAACGTAATCCCGATAGCATATCTGAAATAGAGGCACATTTTCAACGTGTATGTGCTTCTGAACCAAGATTTCTACTCTGGCGGCGAAAAACCTCATATCCGGGTGCTACGCTCAGCTGCAGGAGGAGATCAAAACTATTATCGCGTCATTCAAGTCACCAAAAATATATTAATAATCAAGATCGTATTATTGAACTTTTGCAAACTTATCTTAAGCTACGAGATGCATATAATAAAACAACAACGTTACTCGGTACTAAAACGATACGACCTGATCAAACATCGTCTCCTTCTTCGCAGAGGCCAAAAAATTCAATTTCCAAGAATGATACCCTCTATGAACCAGCATGTTTGGACTTACACACGGAGCTCCTCAACCGCCTAAAAATACTATCGGAAAGCATTTTATTGGGACAAGAAGACTGTATACAATTGGACTTAGGCGATATATCACCTAAAATTCTGGAAGATAAAACTCTTTTAAAAAAAGTCTATAGTACTTTAAAAAAGAATCAGCTGCATCGGGTCTTACATTCCATTGAACCATCAAAATCAATCAATTATAAAAAATATAATAATAGAAGTTATAGCACTTCATCACTTTTTAGAAATCCAAATATCACAGGTTTAGATAACGATCTTAAAGTATATGATAATAGAAAAAAAATACAAATATCCCAGAAAAATCCCAATTCCATAAATTTAGAACAATGTGATATTAGTAAGAATGTTCCCAATGTACCTAAGACCGATTCTCTTCTTATGGATCTGAATAATAGTCTGAGACTTTCCCAAAAATTAGAAAGAGTGACATCAGCATCTTCGGGAACCCAAACTAATTTTATTCAGTTAAGTGAACTAAAACGCCTGGCAGAAGTGTATAAGTCTATGTTAATTCAATACTCCCCAGAGGAGAAGGACACGCAGAATTGCCGTAAAAGTTCAATTGACAATGAAGATGTATCACAATCCGTAAGCGATACAATTAAACGTTATTTAAAAATGGCCAGAAAGAAAAGTGTTCACGATACAGATACAGCAAATAAATTTCGATCAATTAATTATGATACAACTTTGAGAAATATCAAGGCTAAAGGTGAAATAAATCCACCGGGAATGAATGATGGCTTAAATAAAGCCACTCAAACGTTAGATGCTTGGCCCGTAATTGCCTTGGATTTTATAAAAGGCAATGATAGTTCCATAAATCTGCAAAATGCTCATATCCAATGGATGAACTCTGAGAATGAGAGACGAATGAAGGCTTTGGAATGGAGTCAAAAATTAAATGGATCGGAGATAAAGAGCACTTCTGCCCCCACGTCCCCATCCAGCCCATCAAGACAATTTCAAGATAAATCGTTGGGATCTTCTTCAAGCGGGTTGCTGTCTTCTAGCTCTCACTTTCTATCAAATATTTGGCACGGACATGGTCATTATAATAATACTGCAGGAGCTTCAATGAATAGAGTAAAAGAAAGAATTCCAAATATATGTAAGTGGTATAGTTAATGTAAATTTATAAAGTTAAATTATCGTCGAAAAAAAACTATACTATTTCAGAACTTTGGGTTTAATTTCATAGCTGTCATAGGAACAATCAGGAAAATAAAAAAAGAAACATAGCTTAGTCAATTTTTAAACCATTTTTATCAAATTTGAGATTTGGCGACTAATTACTACTCCAGAATTTCGGTGTTAATTTTTTGTTAAAATTCTCCAAAGGTATATAAACTTCGGTGAACCAAAGTTAGCTTCCTTTCTAGTTTTTATTCCCATTTAACAAAATCCTTTGTTGATTTGGGATCTTTTTATTAAACTTCCCGTTAAGGGTTCCTTTGTTTTTATTTTAGCTGGCCGCTCATAAGAAAAATATAAGTTTACTTTGTATGCGTTATGCTAATAAGAGATTATCAAATTTGCCTCTTTTAGTCGTTTTCCTCGTTATTGTATATGGGATATTCCTTACAAACCAAAACTAGTAAAGAGTAAATTCTTACCTGTTATTTCCAAAAAAACAGCTAAATTAATTTTTGGCTCGGTATTCACTTGACACTCATAAACACCGCTGTCGCGTGGCTGGGCATAATCAATTTTTAAGTCCCAATCTTCACTGCTTGGTGGATGTATTACTGAAAATTGTTGATCTCCTGTATATGTATATATATTGGTTGTCAGAATATGAAGATCTCGCTTACGCATCCATGATACCTAATCAATGAAATTTGGTTTTTAGATAGTCATGTGGTTATCTTTATACCCTTGCAAGGTATTATAATTTCAGTCAGAAGTTTGCAACGCAGTGAAGGAGACATCTCCGACCCTATAAAGTTCATTTCATGAAAATCGGTAGACTATATCCTATAGCTTTCATAGGAACAATTATGAAAATAAAAATAATTTAGCCGTTTTTCAAATTATTTTTATCAAATTTGCGATTTGGCAACTAATTATTATTCCAGAATTTCGGTTTTATTTTTTTGTTAAAATTCTGCAAGGGTATATTAACTTTGGTGAGCCGAAGTTAGCTTCCTTTCTTGTTTTCATTTTAATTTTTTAAATGTATGTCTTTTTCTCTTCTTAGATCAACGCAATGTAACAACATCAAATATGCAAAAATCCAAGTCATTGTCGAACGTTGGACAATTTGTAACTACGAAAATATTGCGTAGCCGTTCAAAAAGCCAAAATGCACACAACACTCAGGAAGACTTTTTACCCATTCCTTTCTTAAAATGGCGCCCTGCGGTGAGAAAATAGATTATTATATTATACAACATATTTTTAAAATATTAAAACCAACATTTTCAGGATAATTTTCTATGGGTTGCTGAAAATGGCGAAAGGTTTCAAGTAGAAGATGTGCAATTAATAAAGTTATCAAAATTCGAAACGGATTTCCTCAATGAAATTATTCTAGAAAAGATTAAGGAATTAAATATTGGAAATATTGCAGGTAAGTCTTTAATATGTATGGTATACAGTAGTGCTCTGGTTATTACTCATTTTGTCCAATGCGAACTAATTTGATATCGAAATATCGCTAATATGCAACGAAGTGAATGAGCATATACTATACAGTTGATTTATTATTGATCAGCATCAACAGACGAGCCAATATAGCCATGCCCGTCTGCCTGTATATCTCACCTGTTAGGTTATTTTCTGTTGAGCAACATGAATCGATTCCAAACTTCGGCATACTAATGTTAGGTTTATTTGTAGTTGCTTTGGTACTTTAAATAAAGAATACATTACTTTTTAAATAACTTATACAAATACATATATATTCCTAAAATAATAATTAAATCCATTTTTAGAATTAAAAAGAATGTCGGAAAAAAGACGAATCGCACCAAAGAAAAAATCACTTACTACCAGCTTTTTTGATATTGGCAAAAAAGATGTTCAACGTAAGTTTATAATTGTTAAGAGAATAATTCTTCCTATGAAATAAAAAAGGAAAATTATTAAAATACACCTTTGTATTTATTAAGACGGTCGAGAGCTGGAACTGTTTGGAGTACCACTGGAAATGTGCTTGGCGAGAGACGCTACTCGTAATGTTTATTCGGAAAATGAGAATCGTTCAAAGTATTCCTTAATGTCGATGTTTCGTGGAAGTCGTAGTAATCCCGGAAGTGTTATCAAGCTAAGCGATAATGTAAATTTTTTAAATTTTTTATTTCTTCACGAATATGAGCTATTTTTGTGAAGCCAAAGTTTGTATATGATTGCTGCTTACATCAGACCCTTCTGCTGTATAGGATCTTTTTTATACCCTTGTAAGGTATTATAATTTCAGCCAGAAGTTTGAAACACAGTGAAGGAGACATTTCCGACCCTATAAAGTATATATATTCTTGATCAGGATCAACAGCCGAGTCGATCTAGCCATGTGCGTCCGATTATATGTGAACTAGTCCCTCAGTTTTGAAGCTACGATCGGAAAATTTTTCAAAAAGAAATTATAACTAGTAGGTTTTGAAGATATTTTAACCAAATTTGATATTTGGCCACCTTATATTATTTCAGAAATTCGGTTTTAATTTCATGAAAATCTGTTGATTATATCCTATAGCTTCCACAGAAACAGTCAAGAAAATAAAAAAAATCCATAACTTAGCCGTTTTTCAAACCATTTTTATCAAATTTGAGATTTGGCAACTAATTATTATTATTCTGCAAGGGTATACAAACTTCGGTGAGCCGAAGTTAGCTTCCTTTCTTGTTTAAGTTTGAATTCTTCGATTAATGTCAAAATGAGGCATTACTTTAAGAAATTCGTCTGATTATAACTATTTTTAAAGATCCCTTTTAGAGATATAGATTTCAACCCAAAATACCATTTTTGAAGTGAAGACTTTCGCCTTTTCAGCCGTTCTCGCGACAGATAAGATTTTACACAGCTATACTCAGAGTTTATAGGTATTAGAGAGCGCTGCTTGCTGTACGCGTTTTTTCATTAATTTGTGCTCTTGCGACAGACGTTATAGACAGTTTTTAATACATATGTATTTTATAAATTAATGTTAAACGGAAAATGTATTTATTGAAATATTTCATTTGACTTGTGTTGCCGCTATGGTATTGTGTTATTTCAGCTAAGAATTAAAAATTATGGGAAAGCCAAAAAAGTAGGAAAACCCGAAAAAATATATGTACATATATGCTACGATAATGATGATGTAAGAGTTGTTAAAATTATGCATGAGAATTGATAAATTTTTTATTTACTATTTACTAATACTTACTCATTTAAATAAAACTACTTCTTTTGAATATATGTAGTTTCTATATTATTATATATCACGTCATTGCTTTGATAAACTCGATTTTTATGTACAATTTCTCATGTCGCGAGCGCACCTAAAATTGCTCACCAAAAAGTGTTTTTTTATATGTTATTTTATACTTAAAAAAAAAATGTTGTTGAAATGAATCAAACCCGAATTTTTATGATTTTTATTAATGTTTTTATATCTCCTGTTAGTTTTTGTTTTCATTTGACCTAATTGAAACTGCAAGGGTATACAAACTTCGGCTTGCTTAATTAGGTTCCATGCTTGTATTTGATTATATATTTTTTAGGTGCGATCTTGTGAGAGTTTACCAACGAAGTCTTTGGAAAATGGGCCTATGGAAAACTGCGAGCGTATCTGCGACCCTCTTAAAGCAGAACAATCTGAACATAGCTATAATAGACTCTATCAAGATCTTATGGTCCCAATTTTTGTTTATAGCTGTATCGAACATTTAGAGGAAAATGGATTGCAAAAGGTGGGACTTTTTCGTGTAAGCTCATCCAAAAAGCGTATCAAACAGGTATGTCTTTTTACGTATAAAATTTTTTCTCTATTTATCTAATGTTACTGTAGTTGAGAGAGGAATTCGATAACGGTATTGGATATTTACGAATTCCTGTCAATACATGTCCACACGATGTTGCCACCCTGCTAAAAGAATTTCTACGAGACCTTCCCGAACCCCTTCTGTGTATGGCTCTATATTCCACCTTTCTAGAAACTCAACGTGCGTAAATACAAATTTAATGTTTTATATATTTTGTAAACAAAGATTGTCTTGTTTCAATCGAGATGTATAAAATATTTATATATAAAAACCACAAATTGAACATTTTTAGTTTTATGATAAAAATTTACTTAAATAGGAAGTAACATACATACACTGTTTTTATACCCTTGCAGGGTATTATAATTTCAGTCAGAAGTTAGCAACGCAGTGAAGGAGAGATCTCCAACCCTATAATGTATATATATTCTTGATCAGAATCAGTAGCTTAGTCGAGCTTGCCATGTCCGATTGTTCATATGACAGTTATATTATTAGTCGTCCGATCCGGCCCGTTCCGACTTATATACGAGTGAGAGTATATAGAAGACTAACAATAAAGATTTATTAAAATAGCTTTAAAACTGAGGGACTGCCTACAAACGGAAAGACGGACATGGCTAGATCGGCTCGTTAATAAAATAAACATATATGTATATATTTTTATACCTTTGCAGGGTATTATAATTTCAGTCAGAAGTTTGCAACGCAGTGAAGGAGACATCTCCGACCTTATAAAGTGTATTCTTGATTCTTGATCAGGATCAACAGCCGAGTCGATCTAGCCATGCCCGTCTGTCCGTTTCTACGCAAACTAGTCCCTCAGTTTTAAAGCTATTTAAGTGAAACTTTACAGTTAGTCTTCTATATACTCTCACTCGTACATATGTCGGAACGAGCCGAATCGGACGACAATATCATAGGAACAATTGGAAAATTTTTAGAAAAAAAATTTTAACTTAGTTAGTTTTCAACATATTTTCTTCAAAGTTGAGATTTAGCCGTTTTTTTCCTGAATTTTGGTTTTAATTTCATGAAAATCGGTCGACTATATCCTATAGCTGGCATAGGAACTATCAGGAAACCATTTTCATCAAGTTTGAGATTTGGCAACAAATTCTTATTACAGAATTTCGGTGTTTTTTTTTATTTAATTCTGCAAGGGTATATAAACTTCGGTGAGCCGAAGTTAGCTTCCTTTCTTGTTTTAAGCTAAAAAAACACAAATATACTTTAGCATGTTTCTGTAAGTGACCAACAAATTTCTATGCTCCCGCTACATAAGCTCAGAAATAGGAAAAATTCGGTTTTTCGTGTATAACCATAAATAACTCATGGTCCTTATATGATGGCCTAGTTCTGACTCAGTCATGACTCCGATATTTGCAGACCTTTGTTTTTTTTGTCTTGTATTGCGAATATAAAAGTATCGCAGCGAAAGTGTTGTAATATAAAGAATTTATACACCTCCATTAATGCTTTTTGATTTCCAAGTGTGTCCAATCGCAACATGTAAGGGTGTTCAAGCTCAGGGTACCCTAAGTTAGTTTCCATTCCCTTTTAATAATAATAACAAACCGAAAATTGCAGGTATACGAAATCGGCGACTGCAACTCGAGGCTATATCACATTTAATAAGACTTCTGCCGATTCCTCATAGAGACACGCTGTATGTCCTACTTGTATTCCTTGCCAAAGTTGCAGCACACAGCGACGATGTATGCGATGCTGATGGAAATTGTTTAATAAATGGAAATAAAATGGATAGCAGTAACCTGGCAACAGTGTTTGCTCCGAATATTCTGCGCAATGCAAATTTATCGTTGGATAAAATAAGAGAACAGCAGCAGATGAGCGATGCTATTAATGTAGTCAGGTATGTTAAAATAAATACAATACAAAACATTCAAAAATCATTCAATTTGCTGTTTGATAAGATTTTGTAGCTCTATGTTAAGTTCAAAAAATAGTTTTCGTAATAATTGCACGCGGGTGTAAACTTCGAAACAAAAATAGATGTAGGAACGACACCAGACAGGACATGGCAGATGTTGCAATATGAAATCAATAAATAGGAGTGCAGAAAAAAATAAAAGGAAATTTGTCAAATATATTCTTACTATTTATAATATCTTAATATTCTTGTTTTAGGACCATGATTGATCACTACGAGGAAATTTTTAAAATACCAGCAGAACTTCTAGACGTCCTTTACGCCCAAATGCTTGATGTGTGTCCCGATAAGTTGTATGAACTGATTTCCAAAAAATCACAGTTTTTGCAATGGTAATGGTATTTATTAAGAATTAAGTTTGGCTTCATATGGCCAAATTATCAATCATTGCTATATATTAGAATTTTATTTATAGGAATCTGCATCACCATTTAGACGATTTCCAAAATTGCAATGAAGCAGCGAGTTTATCAGACGATGTCTTTGAAAATACGCACAAAGAAATTGATCGGTTTGTATTATTATTAATGATTACTATCTGAAAACTAAAAAAAATAATGCAGATTACACCATAGCGATCAAGACCATGACAACAATATACATAAAATTAAAAGTACCAATTATCAAGAAGAACTATGTACTAATAGACATTGGCAAGGAGATAATGATGAAATTTTTACAGCAAGTTTAAAAATATCATTGCCGGAAAAATCACAATCCGTTGAAAAAAGGGGTAAATATGCATATTTCTATACTAAATATTTATGTAATCACTTCTTATTTCTGTGTGTGATTTCCAATAATACAGTAACGCGCTTAAAAGATGTCGACAGTTCTGAACCACATATTTCCAATAATTTTATAGTAGAAAAACAAAAAAGAAAGCTACACAAGCGACAACATTTAATACCTAGCTCCATTCGGTCGAATAATTAAAATTGTTTTATTATATATATGTATTTAACAAAAAAAATTTAATGCCATACTAACGATGAAACTATAATTTTATAAGTATTACATATATGCAGGCTAAGTTATAAAATTTTGATAAATATATTTTATTTGAATAATCGTTTTACAATAATATTAAATAAAAATACTTGGAGAGATTTTATACTGGTCTAAAAGTATGGAGTCCGTTGTAGTGCTTGAAAATCAAAGGTTTATTTTCGAATAATTAGTTTGTGGGTCGAAAATAACTCCTTCACTGAGTTAAAAACGTCTGGTAAAAATTATAATATCCTGCAAGGGTAAAAAATACATAACTGAAACGTCCGGCTTATTGAATCTACACACATATACAAGTATATATAACATATACATACATATGTATTTACGTCTCTACTTAAACATACAATTGAAATTATGTGAGACTTTGTATACTCTTTAAGTTATATCGGTAATAAATACATATATAATAATACAAAAACAAAATATGTTTATAATATATTTTTGTATATGTACGTTTCTTAAAATTGTTTAGCACTTATTTATAAAAGCAACATTCCTATCTGAACATTAATTAACATAATCTCCACTAAAACCTTTCAAGTTAACAGATGTAGAGAACTGGCCTTTGTGATATGTAAAGATTAAAATACATTTATTTTGTAAAATGGGTCACATAATTGACAACCGTTGGGGGACACCTACATCCATATCTAAGTACAGTAAACGCTAAGTTATATGAACGTTCCCGGCCAACAGACAATGTTTGGTCCATTGACATCTAGCGAGAGCTGTGCCCGCATAAGTTATCATGCAAATGCTTTAATAGGGGCTCGGACCCTCTTTCTAAATCATTATTAAATTAAATTGTTTGCGCAAAATGTCAACACAACTGGGAAGGTCCCCTATAAAATTAAGCAGTGTTTTATATATACTCAGCTTATATCACACAGGGGGAATTACCTCAACTGAAAGATACAATACGCATATTCAGTTGGATTCTTGCTATTGACCTGATAGGACTACGACTCTTGTGCTTTTTTTTTCTCTGACATTTTAATGTAAAACTCGAACGGGGACGAGGACGATAAGGATTTATGTTTAAAATAGAGTCCAGGGACTCGGCATTCCTATAATATAATTAGTAAACAATACTAAGCGAAAAAATGTACAGTACCAGTGATGCGGGTGGAGGAGGAGGAGAAGTTCATAAAAACGAAATTGAAATGTGCCAACACCTGGATCATCCTACAATTTCCCCATCTAATCCACAAAAAACTACGGACAAGTCAAAACAGGTTTGTAATTTCTAATATTGACATAATGTTATATCGCCCTTTCTAACATTAACAGATAGCAAAAGAAATACTTAAACAAGAAAGGAAGCTAACTTCGGCTCACCGAAGTTTGAATACCCTTGCAGAATTTAAAGAAAAAATTAAAACGGAAATTCTGGAATAATAATTAGTTGCCAAATCTGAAATTTGATGAAAATGGTTTGAAAATCGGCTAAGTTATGGTATTTTTATTATTTTCCAGAAATAATATAAAACGGCTAAATCTCAACTTTGATAAAAAAAATATGTTAAAAACTGACAAAGTTATGGTTTTTTCTTTTCTTTTCCTGATAGTTCCTATGGCAGCTATAGGATATAGTCGACCGATTTTCATGAAATTAAAACCGAAATTCAGGAATAATAAACGGCTAAATCTCAACTTTGAAGAAAATATGTTGAAAACTGACAAAGTTAAAATTTTTTTCTAAAAATTTTCCGATTGTTCCTATGACAGCTATATGATATAGCCGTCCGATCCGTTCCGACAGACATACATATGTACATATGTAGGAGTGAGAGTATATAGAAGACTAACTGCAAAGTTTCATTCAGCTAGCTTCAAAACTGAGGGACTAGTTCGCGTATAATCGGAAAGACGGACGGACATGGCTAGATCGATAAAGAATATATATACTGATAAAGAATATATATACTTTATAGGGTCGGAGATGTCTCCTTCACAGCGTTGCAAACTTCTGACGGAAATTATAATACCCTTCAAAGGTATAATTGAAAATATAATTGAGTTTTGTGGCCTTAACAAAATTTTCAATTCCGTGATACTTAAATAATGTTTATAGTGCTCATACATATCTCCATTATTTCGTCAATTTCTGATATGATAGCTGTGCTTGAAAAATAATAATAATGCATAATAAAAAATAAATATATTTTTTTTTAAGTTAAAAAAAAAGATTTTACAATTTCATATGTATATGTATATCTTTGGGTTTCATTTATTTATATATATATATTTATATTTTATATTTATATCCTTGCAGGGTATTATAATTGTAGAAAATAACACTGCACGTTTGTGTAGATAAAGAGATCTCGAAAGATCTCTATCTGTCTCGCTCAAAGGAATAGAGAATAAGAAAACATGTATATCAATTTTTGCTTTCCCTTTTTTCAAATTCAGTTTCTGTCACAAAGAAAAGTACGCAGCATACACACGTATTTTTTGTCATTCAGAATTGTCTCTTTCTAGAGGTTGTGGGCCCAGACACTGAAAATTCAAGTTAGGCGGTGTGTGACTCGAGATTAAGAACAATGAGTGCTCTTTATCAAATAGATACATACCTATGTAAGTTAGAGGAGACTAACTATGATACGTGAAAAATACAGATGCGATCAGTATTGGTGCATGCAGGCTTGTGGTGTGTTACGTCTGGTGATCAAGATGAAGCGAATGTTCCAGAAGGACAAGATACGGAAGCCTTGGACAGTAAGCGTTGGACACAATTACATTGAGTGTAAAGACATCTCAATTGGCCTACATCAAGAATTGCTCGACGGCAGTGGAGGCATGGAAAAAGTTGAAGGATGTTCATCAACCAAGCGGACCTGTACGAAAGGTGCAATTATACAAGAAACTGCTTCATAAACGGATGGAGCAAGGGCAGAGCATGACGACCTACATAACCAAATTCGTGGAAATTCTGGATGGTCTAACTGGACTTGGAATAGAGCTCAACGATGCATTATGCACTATAGTTTTGCTATCGAGCCTTCCAGAACAATTTGAACATTTCGTAGTTTCTATGGAGACACGAGACCAGTTGCCTTCGTTCGAGGTTCTCACCATAAAGTTAAAGGAGGTGGGCGAATAAAAAGGAATAGCAGAAGAACGAGTCGAAAATACTAAGGCATTCGCTGAAACACAGGAGCACAACTAACAAAGGAAGACCTATGGGCAGAAGAAATGAAAATATATCGTTTGTTTTAAGTGTGGTGAAAAAGGGCACATTAAGTTCCAGTGTCGAAGGGAGAGTGAGGGAGATCACCGCATCGCATCAACAAGTGTGGTGAATCGCCAATGCAGCCTGCTGCATGCCTGTGACGTCAACAACATTGACAACTCAACATGGTGCTTGAATAGTGGCGCAACAAGCCATATGTGTTGCGCACGGGAGCTATTCCCAAAGTTTGAGAAGCACACTGAACAGATCGGACTGGCCGATGCTGGTTTCCTTCAAGCAGAAAGTATACGTGACGTCATGATACAGACAGCCCTGTGCATGTTGACAGTAAAAAACGTTCTTTACGTCCCGAAGATGACCGGAAATTTTTATTCCGTGAGCAGTGCTGTAAAAAACAGATGCAAGGTAATTTTTGACATAGAGAATGCCAAAGTGATGCAAGATGGAGAATGCATAGTGAAAGCCAAAAATATTGGCGATTTGTACTTTTTGTTTGAAGGTGGGCGAAGTAAATGTTTTGCCATGTCAGCTATTGATGGAATTTTGCTACACAAGAGATACAGTCATATTAATTTCTCTAGCATGAAAGAGATGGTATCCAAAGGGATGGTTCGAGGGATAGAAAATATTCGTTTGTCGGAGAAATATATTTGCAAAGCTTGTATGGTTAGCAAAATCCATGTCCAACCTTTCCCAGCAGAAACAATTAATCGAGCTAAGGAGTTGTTGGAGCTGATACACGCATATGTTTGTGGACCTTTTCCAACCCTGTCTCTCGGAGGCTCCAAGTATTTTCTGACTTTCATTGACGATAAGTCCTGGAGCATTTTTGTTTATTTTCTTCTTGGAAAGAACGAAGTGCTATCCAAATTCATCGAATTCAAGAATCTGGTGGAACGGCAGACAGGAAAAATGCTTAAATGCCTGCGGAGCGATATCGGCGGAGAACTTGTCAATAAACAGTTGACGACAGATAACAATAGCGTATACTCCCCAGCAAAATGGAGTTGCGAAACGGGCAAATCGTACGCTGGTGGAGATGTCGAGGTGCCTTCTGGTCCAGGCGGGACTGGAAGATAACTTTTGGGCAGAAGCTATCAATACTTTGGTGTATTTGCGAAACCGTTCCTCTACCAGCGCATTAGAGAGTATGACTCCTATGGAAGCGTCGACGGGTAAGAGACTTTGTGTAAAACACCTAAGAGTTTTTGGATCTCTTGCAGTTGCTCTGGACAAGGGTCCGAGGAAGGGCAGCAAGTTTCAACCTAAGGGCAAAGAGTACAATATGGTTGGATACTCTGAGGCGGCCAAGGGTTATGGACTATATGACCCAGCAACTCGACAATTGGTCGAGAGACGTGATATTTTATTTGATGAACATCACTAAGCGGCACCCAAGGGTGATGCGGTGACGATCGAGCTAGAGGAACTGGAAAAGACCGACCAGCAGCAGGAATCCGGAGATACAGAGATCGTTTCTGAAGCATCCATCGACACCGGCAACTCTGATGAAAGCACAGACCAGTACGAGAGTGCTGAAGATAAGGAGGAGGATGTCGTGGAGGTGGCAAGCATGGGCCCTGGTCGCCCTAAGATCATCCGGACTAGGCGTCCTTGTTTTGGAGAATGTTGCGATTCCGTTAACTTGCAATGAGGCGATGGCAAGCCCGAATGAAAAGGAGTGGCGTGGAGCTATGGCAAAGGAATATGAATCTGTGGTTGCCAATCAGACTTGGCAGATGACCGATTTACCCAAAAATCAGCGAGCAATTGGATGCCCGTATGGCGATTGGAAAGTGTGCGCTTTATTATAGCACTGGCGGCGGAGCTCAAACTACAAATTCACCAAATGGATGTATGCACCGCGTATCTCAACAGCGATCTGAGTGAAACGGTCTACATGAAGCAGCCGGAAGGTTACTTAGATGAAATAAATCCTAATAAGGTATTGCTGCTGAAGAAAGCAATATATAGTTTGAAGCAATCAGGAAGGGCCTGGAACGAGAAGCTAAATGGCGTATTGCAAAATATGGGATTCGTTGCCTGTGACAACGAGCCATGCTTGTACAAGCAATGTGGAGAAGGCAATCTTGCTTTAATCATTGTATATGTTGGCGGTATACTTATAGTTTGCCAATCGCACGAGGATTTGCTGAAAATCGAAAGAAGCATCTCAAAGTCATTCGAGTGCGTTGACAAAGGCCAGCTAAACCATTTCCTGGGCATGGAAATCGAACGAGTCGGCGATCTTGGAGCGATTACTTTGGGACATACGCAATATATCAAGGACTTATTGCATATCCATGGGAGCGAAGTTGGCAAATCGGTGAAGACTCCTTTGGATGCTGGTTTCCAAGTAGATTGCACCAGCTTTCAGTGCAAAAAGGTGGATCCCACGATATATCAGTCCGTAGTGGGAGAGCTTATGTGGCTAGCTCTTACAAGGCCAGACATAATGCATTTGCTATCTAAATTGGCGCAACGGAACCAAAATCCGCATGCTGAACACATGCCTGGCATAAAGCACATTTTTAGATACCTTTCATCTACGATTAACTTGAAGCTACACTATCAGCAATGTGGTCAGTCGTTCTGTGGATATGTGGATGCGGATTGGGCAGGCGATAGGCTTGACAGGAAATCCTATACTGGATATATCTACCTGTTAGCAGGTGG
>VNJN01000610.1:0-13877 GCA_008042485.1 Drosophila mayri | reverse complement strand
GAGTGATTTATCTCGTCTCCCTGGGTGGCCTAATTCGGCACATTCCGGGCGGCTGCGCTGCCGCGATCGACGGCACGCGCCGTTCCGCATTCCAGGCATTCTTTTGCCTCGCGAGCTTTCCGTCTCGCTCTCGCTCCTGGGCGGCAGGTGTTGCGGGCGAGCAATGTTGCGGGCAATGTTGCCCGTGACGTCA
Organism: Drosophila mayri; assembly: GCA_008042485.1. Taxonomy (NCBI): domain Eukaryota; kingdom Metazoa; phylum Arthropoda; class Insecta; order Diptera; family Drosophilidae; genus Drosophila; species Drosophila mayri. The sequence goes on along the minus strand of VNJN01000610.1, from coordinate 13,684 downwards.
GGCAAATGTTGCCAATGCACTACGTCAGACTTGGTGTGGCCGTTGGAGAGGGCTCGGCCCCTCCTAACGCCTAATCCCTAGCCTTAACCTACTAACTCCATATTTACATTTTCCTACGCCCTATTCTTACCCTATCCCTATATAGCCTATACTTAAAACTAATCTCTAACTGTCTAGCCTTAACCTACTATTTACACTTAAATTAAGAATACATATATACATATTTACATCGTGGCGGCGGCCGAGCGGCGACCGCCGTCACAATGTTGTTGGTGTTGTTAGCGTTGATGTTGTTGATGGCGTTGGGGTACATTATAATTATAGAAGGTAGGTGGCGGAAAATATTTATATAAACTTTCGCAATACTTTGAGTATATGTAGCACTCTTTTTATGCACTTTTTTGTGTTTCTAAAATTTTGTTTTTGGCGGGCGGCGGAATTCTATTTTATTTTTCACTTTATTGGAAAACTGAAGAACCGAATTTTCAACACAACTGTTTGAATCGCAAACTAGAAGTGATTCTTATGTCAGAACTAGAGTATCCGCAAACCCTCAAAAATCCGAAGAGAAAAATTTCGGACACTTACTTTACATCCGATCTTAAACTTCCCATCCTTTTTGAGATATGTCTCAACTTTTTTTAAAAATCCGTTACAAATGTATACTTTTCACCCCATCCAAATGTCGGCCAAATTCATTCCTATGCAGGTGGAAAGAGTGCCGGAAAAATCTGATTGTTTAGACAAGTAGAGTGAGATTTTCCGTTACGAAATCTACGCCCTTCTTCAATTGCATTCCATCCCTTTTTTAGGAAAGGAACGTGCGTCACCCGCCCACGTACGTTTCATGATCGTTGCGGTGCGGTGACGGGGCGGGGGCGCTACGCAAACGTGATCGGTCCGGAGCGTCCTTTCCCCGTCCCTTTTTAAGTGAGGGTCATGGGTAAAAGTGCGAGTGTGCTCCCAGGGTCGTGGGAAAGTGCACCTGCGGTCCAGGATCGCGCAGGTGTTCATATCCTTGTCGGTGCCTTTGTAGACTTGATATCTCAAGTACCCTTTTAGATGCATTGACCCTAATTAATTGCATCTTTACCCCTCCCTATTGACAGGTTGACATCTAATCCTAATTAATTGATTTCTTATTACCCTAATCTTGACAGCTAACCCATTAATTGCATTTTTGTTACCCTTTTTGCCGACATCAAAGGGTCCCGAAACTGAGGTTTTTATACTACTCAGAAGGTTTTTGGCGCAGTTCGTTGTTGGATGTACTCAATTGAGTGGCAGAAGCGTGGCTTACCACATGCGCACATTCTGCTGTGGATGTTCGACAAGACCCGACCAGATCACATTGATTCAATTATTTCAGTCGAAATACCAGATAAATAAACTGATCCCGAGCTGCAATCCATTGTGACCACGATCATGATCCATGGCCCTTTCGGAGTCCACAACCCAGAAACTGTATGCAGTCCGTTGAGGGCTGAAACAATCAGTGGAAACAATGAATATCCAGTGTATGGGCGACATTTTCCAGATGACAATTATCATAATGCTGCGGAATCTAAATCATCCGAGATTATGCAACGGTACGCGGTTGTCCGTTCAGAAACTGATGAACAACGTGATTCAAGGGCAACTTTAAAGGAGGAAGGTCTTATCCCACGAATTCCGATTATTTCAACAGATCTTTCATTCCAATTCAAGAGGATTCAGTTCCCAGTTCGATTGGCATTTGCGATGACAATCAATAAATCGCAAGGCCAATCGTTGGATAAATCTGGAATATCAATGTTTTTCACATGAGAAGTTATACGTAGCCTGTTCGCGTGTGGGAAAGCCGCTAGTTAATTATAGTTATAAAGTAATTTAAAGTTTAAGATATTACTATAATGCAAGGTACTGTTTAAAAATAGTAAAGTAGGAATTAGTACAACTAAGAATTTACTTTCATTATGTTTTCATGCGTTTTTTTTATTTACAAATTATACATCGCAAGCAGGGAACATAATCAGATTGTAGTGTAAAATTTTAGCAAACATGTTAAAGGCATTAATTTAAGATAAATACACTAGGTCATTTCTCGAATCGGGTTAGAGCCAAATTTCCAAAAGAATCACAATAACAGAAGAATAACAACCCTCCAAGGATTTAAACCCTTTTAATGTTTAAATTTCGGAGGGCAGATTTTCACTGACAAGGTTAAGGTTGAACCGTGTGGTCCCTAAAGGTCACTAGGGGTCATAATTGAACCCGTCACCTTTCCAATTCCAATTCCACAAGAACCCTAAGACCTAACCCTACTTCACTTTCCCCCTTTTTGGGGTGCTCCCGCGGACAGGGACACCAAAAATTGCTGCAGGGCACAATATGTCGATTTTTAGAAACTTTCACAGTAAGCACAACAGGCAACAAAGAAACCTATTCTGTCTTTATATATACCCACTGAATGATCTGGTAAAAATTAAGGGATTTTTCACTCAGGGAAAAAATGCCCGTGGCCGTTGCCTGTTGCTGCCTTGCTGCTTTTACTTGTAATCCCTTCTTGATCTAGGGACAAAAAGGGCAGAGACTACTCTGCAAGTTAAAGTTCCAGCTTTTACTCTACTCACTTGCTGTGAAGCGTAAGCTGGCACTTACTTCACTCAATTTTATACGATCGCGAGACTCTGGCACTGAACAATTATGGGAGCTCTTGCGATCTGCCTCCCTGTGTGATGTCTCTTCCGCCTCTTGATTTAAAAGATTTTACCCGGAAACGGAAAAAGTGCTAGTGCCCTGCGCAGCTAACATAATATTTCCTAATTGGAAAAACAAGCTCTCCAGATCACCCCTGGGGCAGATATGAGCTAGCTACCATTACGTAAAGTAAGGTAACGCTTACGTTAAGCTTTCGCAGAAAAATACCTTTACGTTAGCTTTCAAGGCTAGGCTTAGTGCTAACGTAAAGTATTGCCTTTTTTTAGGTCAATTTTATAATGAGAGTCTTAAATCGCCACTACACGTGTGGAACTCTGTTGTAGGTAGTTCTGAACCGGTTACAATAGGGTCATAGGTAGATTGGTGTTCGTTTACTCTCGGATCTTCGTAGGAAATACTGTATAGTAAGTAGTTTGGTGTTCGTTTACTATAGAGTCACCATCGGAAGTACTTTATAATAAGTAGTTTGGTGTTCGTTTACTATAGGGTCACTTCAGTAAGTACTTTGTTGTAGGTAGTTTGGAAGGCGCTACAATAGGGTTATATGTGGTTCCAGCTCATTTATAATAGGGTTAGTAAAGTTAAGTACCCATGTATGAACTGACATTAAAAATGGGACTTTTCAGGAGAGCGTTATAAAGTTTCTGATCCGCATGCAATAAGTGTATTAGGCCCAACTACGTAAGCCTTCGTAAATGTTTTTATGTAATCGTGACAAAATATTGAAAAAAATATGGGTAACATATATACATTTAGTTACCTGGGTACACCGCAGAGGGCAACAAAAAGGTTCCAACTATGATAAGAAAAAATTCCATATCCAATGTTGATCTTAAGCGGAATAAGGCACCACGCAATTCCTATAAAATATAAATTTGTGTATAAGTTAAGGAGTAACAATAAGTATTTTCATATTTTGTATGACTTTTTGATTTACCACAGCGTTAAGCCGAACGTCCAATTAGGACGCTGACACACTATAAGTCGCGTTAGAGGCTGCGCTCTAATCTGATTTGTCACCAGTAGGGCCATTGAATAAATCATAACTTTTGAACTAAATGATATAATAGAATAATTTATTAACGGCATATGATAGTCAATTGTTGGTATGTTTTGTATATAGAGTACCAACCCCACCCATTCGCCAATTATTAGGGTATCAAAGTAAAAAATTTTTTTTTTTAAAACATTTGTTATTTAATTTTTAGCTTTATTTTTATTAATTTTCTTAAATACAAATTTTTTGAAAACTGAAAAAAGGTATTTAACAAAAAAAGTTTTTTTATTTCGATTTTTTTTTATTTTTTGATAATTTTTTTCGTGCAGATTGAGTACTTATTACGAAAAATAAACCTATATTGATGTAAATTTTGCATATTTAAGATTTTAACAATGCAAAAGCGCTTGCGGTACCCCTGAAGCGTTTTTATGCATTTTTCAGACCGAGTTCTTTTACAATTTATACAGCTATTGGTGGAGTTACAGCTCTTCGCAGGCTTTTTAAAATGATTCTTTTTCGGGAAAGATAGACGGAACTGAGAGACATAGTATAGTGCGATGTTCTTAGCAGCTTCAGATTGCACAACTCGTACAGGTGACAAGATTCTAGCAATATAATTAATAATCAAAAAGACAGGAGACGTTATCATCGCTTATACAGAAGACATTGTAGATATACGGAAAATTTTTCGGAGCCTGTTAGAGGTTAAACTATAAATCACTCTGTAAGGATGTATCTGGCCGGGATGAACCTCAGCGGCCCAGAGTCCCTTTCCAGAAAATATTTCCATAGAACATAAAGGTGCCGTTGTTAGCGAGATTTTTTAGGGGTGGGAAAGCGTTAGCGGGAAAGCGCTAGCAGCCCGGGATTACCCAGCGGCCGGACCCCCTCTAGAGGCTGCAAGAAAAGGCTCTGAATAATCCCAGCAGCCTGTTTCTCGCACACGAAGCCCTAGCCTAAGTCACGGCCTGGAATAACCCAACGGCCGGAGCTCTGAAGCTGGAGTACCCAACGGCGGGGCTGTTTTGCCCACATAATGACTTGTGGCTTGCAATAGAGCACGGCTACGCCTGGGAATAATCCCAACAGCCTCCCCTCGTACCTACGCCCGGAATTAATCCCAGCGGTTTGGCGATCCTGTTCCCTTCCTGCCCAGGTCGGTGCCTGGAATGATCCAATGGCGGCCGAGGCGTTGAGGAGGGGAGCAGCGGAAAATAACATGATGGGGTGGTTGCTGTTTTTAATATGTGTTCAATGTGATTTCTGTCGTTTGTATGTATTTGTGTTTCACCCCGTTCTTTCCCTGCCTTGGCACACTCACTAGCGAAATTATTAAATTGCTTGCGTCCCCGCCGCGCTAACTCATTGTCGGCTGCCGGTTGTTTTAGCTTGTATTTATCCTAGTCCCTTCATCCCAAAATTAACCAACTTATCCCCTATAACATTTACATTATTTTACATATTTATTTGGTTTTGATATTTACAAGGGTTGTGATTCCATCACATTTTTCTCCTACTTCCGGGAGGGTCGTAGGAAGATCCTCACCTTCCCATCGTTGCCTATCTGGACTTTGAACCGCTGTCCTTGCTCCTCGTCCAGATAACGGCACACGCAGTTAATCAGCCGGACTGGGAGCCGGCCTCCGTGCGTTAACCAGCCGTGCGGCGCGCAAATCCAGGGCTCCTGGATATTTAGCGGCTCCCTTTGTGACGAAGCTTCAGGCTGCTCCTCCCCGGAGGACTCGCTTGGTGATGGCATGTTGCCAAAGCACTCTCGTAGTTCTTCCTCTACTTCGGCAGTCAGCACGGACTGTAGTGCTTCGTCTCCGGCTGGGAATTCCCACGGTAGCAGAGTGGGCGAGTTTGGTCTCGGCGGCAACATCTCCCATGGTCCCGCATTGCCTGCTGTCGCGACCGTCTCCCTTTCGTGGGTGCCTACCTCCTGGCGACCCCGGGGCGGTAGTACCACGTTGGCAATTCCGAAGCGCACATTCGCTAGAACTTTCTCGTTCTGGCTGCTTGCTTCCTTTGTCGGTTCCGTTTCCGGCTGCGCCTGCCCTGGAGAATCGGGGCCTATGCTGTCGGAAGCAGCATCGTCAGCAGGGGTGGCCCGGTGCGTTGCCGATGCTCTTCAGTGTGAGTTTGGCCCAAGTCCACATACAGGGGTCGCATGAGCCCTGAGTCCGGGGATATTTTATTGGGGTGATCCCCTGGTACCGGGCGTCTGCTCTCGTCCAGATGGAGCTCCAAGAAGATCTCCTCCACAGCCGCCGTCAGCTAGGAATAATCCCGCCTGGCTGGGGGGTCTCCGGCTCTACGGGCGTGGATGGCCGCTGTCAGCGGTTGCCCACTCGGGTGAGGGGGTGGTCCACCGGTCACATAATTTGTAGTGCCACTATAAGGGGAAACCTGGCCATATAAAGGCATATTAGGTAGCACCTGTCTCGCCTCCAGCAGGGCGGTTGGAGCTAAATTAATTGGCTGCGCACGTGAGTCCTGAGGCCAAAGGAGGGGGAATCCTTTGCATTCGCATTTCTCCCAGCTTAACAGCGCGCTTAATAGCCGAAATTTACAGAACAACACCTACAGTGTTAGTAAGCGCGGGGATAAGCGTCCAGCAACTGAAATTCATTTAAATTAAAATTGAAAATGTATTCAAATTTAAATCTGAATATAACCTGCTAGTGGCTACGGCACATCCGGCCATCGTTGGAGCCCTGTGCGGTACGACGAGCTGGCAATGGATACCATAAACCCTTAGCTGGCGAGATCACCCTGCCAAGAAGGGATGGCTGATGATGAGGCAGCGTCGTTCAAGAGAAGCAGCAAGCCCCCTCGATCGCCACCTCGGGCGAAAACCCGAGAGGTCTGGCAGAGCCGACTCCCAAGAGGACACGGAATCCATCCAGTGCTGCAAGTCCTCAAACAGTGACGCCTGCCAAAAAGAGCAGGGCTGCGGAAGAAACCAGCCCAGCAGATTTGCTAGAGTTTGGTAAGCTGCTGCAGGAGGTGTCCGTCAAGATGATGGATAAGGCCACACGGCACATCACCGTCTCGACGAGGGAGATGTTTGCCAAAATGAAGGCACTCCACTCGCATATCTTCGAGGCAGACAGAGCGGCCATCAAAGGGGATGTGGACGGGCAGGAGAGTCAATAGCGCCTCAGACTTAGGTCGAGCTAGTTGGCGCGGGGAGTCTGCGGTGGTCTGTTGACCTCCTGGGTGCGATTTGTAAGCGCGGGCGCGCTGCTGTCGCTGTCGGGTTGTGGGTGCGCTGCTTGATCCGCTGTTGCACTGCTGGGTGCGGAGTGCTGCAATTACAGTAGCGCTACTAGATCTGTGGAAAGAAAATAAGTTTGGTTAGCGGTGATCTTTTCCTGTTGCCCTACCTAGCGGTGTGCTTTGATTCTGGTTTCTATTTAGGACTTATTTTCTCTCGATGTCAGGAAACTAAGTTGGTGTTTGCTTTCACGTGTTTTCTCGACTTTTCTTTCTGTTATTTCCCCCGGCGGTAGCGGAGCGTTGGACAGGCGCGTCTGTCATTAAGTGACTCCGTGAACTCTGGTCGTCTTGCCAGACGAGATTCGGTCTAGAAACCTGGCCCCCAACGTGAAGTTGATTCCACCATTGTGGGTGATCTCTGCTGGGTCCTCGTGCTTGTCCTCGGCGAAATCTTTTGTCTGTTTCCTCACTGTGGCATGGTTTCAGCTGCACAAAATCATGGGTGACGGGAACTTTGCGACTCTGAACGGTCCCTAATACTTTGGAGCCATCTTTGCTGCGAATACTCCGACGGCATTAGATAGTGCGTGGCGTCGTACCAGCACTAGCGATTCCACCGGTGGCTTCCATGCCCTTCAGCGGAGGTTGTATTGTCGATTCTGGTCCGTCGATGCGCGCTCGGCGTTGTCCCGAAAGACCTCGAAGATGCTTCGTAACTACTCGCCTCGTTCTGATGGGGTCACCTCGGGTGTGCTGCGTCCCGGTGTGACTTCATCATATAGAGCGAGGTTCCCGTTCTTGAATCAGGAACGCTGGGCTGAATCCCGTCGTATCAGATATGCTGCTATTGATTGGCAGCGATATCACGGGAGGCAGTTGGTCCCACACGTTTTTTGCGTGTCCATCCAGATATTGCGCGATCATTGTTTTGAGCGTCCGGTTCGCTCTTTCCGTTGGGTTCTGACTCTGAATGTATGGTGCTGTATATTGGAGCTCCATTTCCAGGGACTTGCAAAAGTTTCGGAACGATCGGCCCGTGAACTGTGTGCTGTTGTCGCAGACGAACACCCATGGCACGCCGAAACGGCTCAGGATCCGTTCCCGGAACGCGCGTTCTAGATGTGTTCCCGTAGTCATGCGTAATGGGATCAATTCCACTCAGTTGCTGAAGGAGTCGAGGAATATTAAGACCATAGTATATCCTTGTTTCGAGCGAGGGAGTGGGCCGACTAAGTCTGCGCACAGAACGTGGAATGGTTCCTCCACCTGACGGGTGAACATTTGTCCCGCCGGTTTCTCCTGGCTGATTTTGCAGAGTTGACAGGCTCAGGCAGTGGCGTACGTAGCGAGCAACGTCGCGAAAAAGTCCCTGCCAATAGTAGCGCTGGGCCACGCGATTGCTGGATTTCCGGACTCCCAAGTGCCCTGCTGAGGGGGTTCGTGGTTCTCCTATGACGATAATCCGCTCCTACATACAGCTTCCATGGTGTAAACTCCTCCTCTAGTGGCCGTAGCCCGATGCGGCAATACAGCTGTGCGCTTTCCTCCCTGTAGTCTGGGAACTTCGCTGGTTCGGTCCGAACTTTCTCTGGTATCCTCGTGAGCCATTTGCAGTTGGTTCCTTGTAATTGCGATTTCTGCGCCACTGGCAGCTGTTGGCGCCAAAGGGCGTCAGCCACTAGATTTTGAGCTCCCCTCCGGTAGTAGACGTCATATTGATACTGCTGCAGCTCGAGTGCCCAGCGGGCGATTCTGCTAATCGGATTGTCGATGGAGTTCAGCCACTTTAAGGCCTGGTGGTGTGTCAGGACTCAGAAACGATATCCCTCGATGTAACATCGCATCTTTCGAACGGTCCATACGATGGCGAGGCACTCCTTCTCGGTCACCGAGTAATTCCTCTCGGCGTTATTTAGGCGGCGGCTGGCGTAGTCTACCACTCGTTCCTGTCCCTCGATGATTTCTGTCCAAAATCCGGGCAGACTAAAACGGGAGCTTCTGTTAGTCGAGTTTTGAGCTCCTGGAATGCCGGATACTGCCGATATGTCCAGTCCCACTTTTGGCCCTTTTTCAGCAGCGATGCCATTGGATTCACAACATCGGCGAAGTTGGGAACAAATCGTCGATACCAGGATGTAATGCCCAGGCATCGCCAAAGTTCCTTCGGGGAAGTCAATGGTTCCAGCTCGCGGATCGCGGCCACCATGTCCGGGTCCGTGTGGATCCCTTCCTCGCTGATTACGTGTCCCAAGTAGACGATTTGTCGTTGAAAGAAATGGAATTTGCCCTTATTCAGCCGTAGGTTGGCTTGGCGTAGCCGGCAAAATACTTCTCGAAGCTTTGGTACGTGCTCCTCTAATGTTGACCCGATGACGATGATGTCATCCAGGTAAACGAACGCAAGCGTTTCAATTTCCGGTCCGATTATCGTATCCAATGCCCGTTGGAACGTTGCTGGCGCCGAGTAGAGGCCATATGGCATTACTCGATGGTGCCGCATTGAGGGGCGTTCTGCTCCAGCATTTCCTCGACGTGATCCTAAAAGCGGATTGTTGGAGGTGCGGAATGGATTCCGCTGCGCGGCGATGGCATCAACCACGGGTAGAAAATAGCTCCAGCTAGTCATCGTGGGCCCTTCTGTATCTTGGCTCGTTTCCGTGAGTGTGTTCAGGGTCGGGGTCGGCGGTCTATTTCGCCTAGTGCGTGGCTGTAGTACTGGTCCTGGTGTTTCTGCTTGTTGTTATTGATGTGTTGTAGCCGGCCCATCCTAGGTAACTGCGCCAGATGATCCTCGATGCTTTTAGAGCGGCTACGTTGACTGTCCTCGATGCGTGGCAGCCGGTCCCTATTAGGTATCCGTGCCAGAAGATCCTCGATAATTGGAGCGTGGCTCCGTTGTGTATCTCATTCTGGTCCGTGTCCGTGCCCTCAGCGGCTTGGTGTGCTCGTCAGGCATAAAATTGAGGGCCTGTTCCCGCACTGGGTGGTGCTCCGATTCCGCATAGAAAATCCATTCCTAGAAGCACATCATCCAGAAAGTCCATCATCGCCAGTAGGATGGTCGGCACACTGCGATTCCCGCAGTAGATGATGGCCGCAGCAGGTGCCATCGGCAAGCTTGACTTGCGTCCGTATGTCCCTCATATTGTGCTGGTTGTCCAGTTCATTGGCTAAGTCCTCGCTGATTAGTAAAAATGCAATTAATGGGTTAGCTGTCAAGATTTAAGTAATTAGGGTTAGATGTCGACCTGTCAATAGGGAAAGGGTAATAAAGATGATTTTATTTAGGGTCAGTACATGTAAAATGGTAGAGAAAGTAAAAGGGTGCTTGAGAAAGCTACCAAAAAACTGTTAATGTGCGAAGTTTGGGCTGACATCCCATTCGCTGGTTGCTTTCCAAATATAGCCCATACTTAGGAATTGAAGCCTAACCTAGGCTCTTTTTCCCAGACAGAGCGGGAGGCAATGCATTACCTGCTATATGGATTAATACAGGGCCCAGCTGGCGCCTTGGAGGGTTCATCTGAAAGATTTCCGCCAGCCAGATATTGTTATTACAATAATTATTTGGAAAGCTAAGTCTGGTGGGGGAGCTGCTAACAGCCGGCAGTGGAGAGACGGATATGTTTATCTTATATACAGAGCTATTCTCGCTAAAGGTAGAGCGCAAGGGAATATGTTTTGTTCGAGTACATGTAAGGTCCATAAGTGGCAATTAAACTGATTTTTGCACTTTGCAATAGCGGACCGTGGCCTACCAATCGGTTCGGATTTCAGCCACTTGGTTCTTGGTTATCATACCTCCTTTGAAAAATAACGTAACAAAATAAGTAATGAGTTGAAATATGTGGTTTGTAAAAAATAAGAATTTATTAAAACATATAAAAATTAAAAACAAATAAGGACTAAGAAAAATATATGTATTACATTTTTAAACTGTTAACAAAAATAACCGAAAGGGCAGCGACTGATTTGTGAGGGAGTTGTTTTTTATATTTGACAATGATCAAACATATTACAACATGTGTAGCGTAGCGATTCCATGCCACCAAGATAGCAACTCAGTTGAACTGAATGTAGGAAGACATATACAATTTGTTGAATAGCTAAGGGATCAATAATTTTTTAATTGATGAATACCATATGTAATTGGCGAATCAACAATAAGATTTGTCGGTAAATTATAGGATTGAAAAAATCGTGTTCTATTATTTCTCAAAATCAATTTTTATTTAACTTAATTTCTCATATTTCGTTCTATTCCATTACGAGTTTTCTAACTATTTTAGTTTAAACATAGCTATACCCTTGCAGGGTATTATAATTTTAGTCAGAAGTTTGCAACGCAGTCAAGAAGACTTCTCCGACCCTTTAAAGTATATACATATATTCTTGATCAGGATCAACAGCCGAGTCGGTCTAGCCATATAAGTCTGTCCGTTTCTAGTTCCTCAGTTTTAAAGCTATCTGAATGAAACTTTGCAGTTAGTCTTTTATACTCTCACTCGTACATATGTCGGAACGCGCCGGATCGGACGACTCTATTAAATAGCTGCCATAGGAACAATCGGAAAATTTTTAGAAAAAAAATTTTAACTTTGTCAGTTTTCAACATATTTTCATCAAAGTTGAGATTTAGCCGATGTATATTATTACTGAATTTTAGTTTTAATTTCATGAAAATCGGCTGACTATATCTTATAGCTGACATAGAAACAATCAGGAGAATTAAAAAAAAAAAACATAACTTTGCCGATTTTCAAACCATTTTCATCAAGTATGAGATTTGGCAACTATTATTATTACAGAATTTCGGTTTTAATTTTTTGTTAAAATTCTGCAAGAGTATATAAACTTCGGTGAGCCGAAGTTAGCTTCCTTTCTTGTTTTGTATTGTATTGTATACTATTTTATTTTATTTTGTCCATTGTTTTCAAATTATGCTGTGGTTTTATTGTACATTTTTATCTATAGTGTTTGATCATTTAAGATTTTGTTTAGATCCTTCGTACGGCTCTTACCTTTTTCTTAAGCATTAATTATGCAACTTTTATAATTTATAAAGACAATTAGCGCACATTATAATAACTATTATTATTTAAAAAAATTTTAATTGTGCCCATGTCTATTTTCTGTGAATCTATTTTATTAACCATGTTTTCATGATGATGTTTTCATACCTTTCTGTTGGAATATTTTTCCCATTATATTGTGGATTTGGTCATGCAAAATCGTTACTCTATAGATGGTATCATTCATAAATTTTAGTCGAATTAAAAACGGTGCGAGTAATGAATTTTCTGTAATCGCCAAAAACCATTTTGTTACCTGATGTAACACTATATGTGTCGAAGGTTTTAGCCTTGTCGTGTAGAACAACTGTCGTGTAGAAAGCTACGGCCATGCTTGACTTCTACCAGTAACAGTTGAAAGTAATTAAGAAAATTGGACCAATATTTGCCCTAAATACAAGCAACAAATTCAAGTTAGCGTAAATTCCCTTGTAAATAAGAAAATGAAATTCCTTTGTAATTTACTCATTCACCAAAGAAAACTACCACGGTGACGGAAAATGTTTAGTAATTCTTTGTTGAAACTAAAATGCAAAAAATCTTTAAAAATTCAGAACAATACTATATTTTAGTTCAGAAGCTTTTTGAGTTGCAATCTTAACTGAAATTAATTTTTTGGGTGTTATTAATAAAATGTGTATGCCTAAGAAAGTTAAAAAAAATAAATTTATGGGGTTCCACTTCAGAAATTAATAAGATTTGTTATTGTTTACCTTGAAAAATCGGTATACAAAGAGATCCGAGGAAAAACACACATATAGTTGTCTCTTTCTAGGTACTAATGAAGTCTCTAATAAATGAAAACTGCATTACTTTGTCATAGCGCCATTAGAAATTTAATAGCCTTACGCTATTAAATGAGCCTCCAAGGCACAAAAAACTGCAACTGAAGCGCAATATGAAAACTGATTCCTACCAGCTGAGGCAGGTTTTCAACAGCAGTGTCTCCCCCGAAACAGTCCTCGACCTCAAAATTAAATCCCAGAATTAGAAAAGGTGTTAGAAAAGATTCGGTATCCGATGGTTACATTTATTGACCCCCCTTAGAATATGGATCTTGCGTTTGGAGCCACCAGTATGGGGTCCACAGTAAACGCATTGAATCGGTTCAAAAGAACTGTGTGCTTTTCGCTTTACTCGGCTTTAACTGGGATGCTGAACAGAGATTACCCTCTTATTACAGTATACTTCTCCTAATTAACTAACCCTCCTTAGCCAATCGTAGAACTATGCTAGGCATTACTTTTATTTTAAACCTTAATTACGGTAACGTGGCGAAAATGCCGCATCAAAAAATTTTCCAAAAATAAATAATGATTCCGATTTTAAACCAGTTTAAATTATATAAATTACATATGGAAACTTAAAACTAAAAATTAAACTGGAACTTTAAAAATCACTTATTTACAATGCATTTTTTTCAACATTTGTCGGGAGCTATAAGAAATAACTGTCGTTGCACGATGAATTTTTGAGGATTTACGGAGGATAGGTTAAAAACTGTAAGGGCAACATTAAAATATCTATTCATTTACTCGAGTTATTAATAAAATTCCGTTGGAAAGGCCATTGGGCCCACATTACAACGTGAAGAGTGCCGCGCACATAACAGAAAGGTTTACATTTGAATGAGCGCGCGCGCGCCAAGAAAGGGCAACACTGGCGACGAAGGGCACAATGGAACGGAGAG
>VNJN01000609.1:0-14773 GCA_008042485.1 Drosophila mayri | reverse complement strand
TTGAATATCAAATAGTTTTAACATTACATACTATGTTAGCATTGATCTATTTTTAGCCCATGCCATACTAAGCTTTCTAAGCTTTGCTCTTCATATGTACAAATCGCCGAGGCGCTTTCAGTGCCTGCAATGGCCAGGTGGGTAAGAAGGTCTGAATGCCGAGGCATATCAGACCTGAAACCCGGGTTCGAGGACCACTTCGGGTTGAAAAAATTTCTTACTAGCTTTACTTATAGGTAGGTGGGGGACTCTCTCATATTAACATAAGTTTCTCAATAACATATAAGTTTCTCATTAATTATAAGCAAATATGACGTTGGTCGTTGATTCAGCTGTGAGCCACTGAATCTCCTGTACCCCATATGTATCATGAATGAAACCTGAGTTACTTGTGTTTGTAACATAATTTTTTTTTTTTAATTTTGTAGCTTAAATTTTATTGTTAAAAGAATTATTTTCTGCCAAAATCTATTCATCTTTAAATTCTAATCTAGAATATATTTATTTATAGGGTCGGAAATTAATTTTTCTGTTAGGACTAAAGAGCTGAAATATTTAAACTATTAAATCGATTTAATATATTTTTTTAAGTGATAATAGATTGGTCAAATTTAAATATAAACCCCCATAACTAAGACAAAAAAGCGTTAATTTAAATTCTGATTCTGATTTTTAGTTTTTAACATGTTGAAATAATTGCATACTGCATTTAAAATTTTTTTTAATATACATTTTTAATCGATTTTTGAATAAAATTATTATGTATGATTTTTCCAATTTACAACTTGCCCTTTACAAATTCAGAAGATAACTTTAAGGATTCTCCTATTAATTTTTATTAAGAATTTTATAATAATAATATAAAATAGTATAATACAATTTAATATAATAAAATAATAATTATTTGTATACCCTTATAATAAACTCTTCTTGCAACCACTTTCTACATTATTAACCCAATTTTCTCCCACTTTCTTCTCTCCACCTTTCCCCTCAGTGCTACCCGATTCCACGGCCAGCGATCTGGATCAGCACCTAAGCAGCCTGGTCGGCTCCACCAGCGGCCAGATGACGCACCACAGCCTGCTGGGCGCCACGGGCCAAACCTCCATCTCGTCGACGGTCAACGGGGCGAGCAGTGCGGGTGCTGGCGGTGCTGCTGCCGGCGGTGGTGGCGGAAATGGCACTAGCGGCGGCGGTGGTGGCAGCGGTGGAGGCGGTGCCGGAAACTCCATTCTGGTGCCGCGTTATCATACCAATGCGAGTAACGAATATAACGTCCACTCGAGCCAGAATGGGCCGCGCAGCCTAAGCGACAGCTCCCAGGCGGAATCACCAGTGCAGGAGGATCTGCTATCCACAAATACGCCAAATTTGGGCAGCTCGGCGGCGGCCAATGGCGGTGCGGCGAATGCCGGCGGCGGCGGTGGATCGGCGACAGCTGCTGCAGCAGCGGCAGTGACTGGCTCCTCGGTGGGTGTCGTTGGCAATCCCGCCATGCTGGGCTCCAATCAGAATTTCCCCGGCATCGTCAACCAGGCTCAGCATGCCTCGGCCTCCGCCTATGGCGGTGGCGCTGGAGTTGGCGTCGGCGTTGGAGTAGGCGTCGGTGGAGGTCATGGCAGTGCAGCGGCTGCCGCCGCTGGATGCAATGGCTCCCTGTACCCAGTACTGCCCGCCAGTTTGCTCTACTCGCAGCTGTATACGGCGGCCAATCAGTCGGCACATGGCTTCCACTCGCACACACTGCCCGGCCATGCCTCCCATTCGCCCAACTCCTCGGTGCATGGCGAACTGCAGAGTGTGATGGATCACATCAGCAATGTGGGCGTTCGGCAGCAGCACAACATCATGGCCGGCGGTGGGGTGACCCATCCGGGAGATCTCACGCTGATCGGCAACTGTGGCGCCTCTGTGCGAAATATCGAGGATGGTAACAGCAATCGACAGGTGGCCGCTTTGGCCGCCCATCGGGGCCATCATAATCCCACCGACAATGGGGGCAGCGTCTGGCGGCCCTATTGAGGTCAGGTGCTGTGGTGCGGCTCGGCGGTTCTATAGTGCGAGGGGGTCGGGCCGCAGCACGAGGGGCAAGGGGGTGTGGCAGGGACGGGAATGGCAATGGGGATGGGTATGGGTATGGGTGTGGGGACGGGTACAGGGGTGGGGCTGAACGGGGGCATAAACGGCTGCTTTGGCGGCTTCTGATCTGTGTACATATACTATATAGAGCGGGGGAAAGAGGGGTGCTCATTTTGTGGGATTCGAAGATCTATTTATTTTTATATATTTGGTAGATTTCTTGGAAAATTATTACTATAGAAGAAAATAGAATAGTTTGATTTTGATTTAGAAAACAACAACCGAAATAGCTGAAAATTATGTTTATTAAAAATGTTGCCCAAAGGATGCAACAAAATGCTAGAAATTGTTATTAAAAATTTAAGATATCTTACAAACTTTATTTAAATGTGGACTTTGGTATTTAAAATAATTATTTGGCTGTCTGAAAGAATGCAAAGTATTCCTAAAACATTAAAAAATAATACTTGCATACTTTTTTGCACTGCTATAATTATTTAAAATTTTTTAAAATATTTCCTAACTATAATTTCGGTTTAAGGTGTCCCGAATCTATCTTCCTTATTCGGATTTCCACCAAAAATCAATTATTATATTAGAGTTCTCCGTAAAATGAGCCCCAAGAAAGAATTTGTTTGTATATAAATATGGGTGTAATGGAAACCTCTAGGGATTGGAAAAGCAAAAGTGTCTAAAAAAATAGAGGCTAGAAATATATTCTGTGTGTAGCTTGTATATAGTGTTAGCCTCAAAATATTTCTTGAAAAGCTCATAAGCATCTAAAGTGGAGTTTTTGAATCCCTAGGGAATTGTGTGACACCCTCGAAAGTAATCCTTTTTTTTCTGTTTTTTTTTTCTTAAATATTTAGACATATAAACAAACAAAAAAATGATAAACTTTTAGTAGAATTTGTTAGAGTTCTCAAAGGCTCTCCGTAGCATCTAGTTAAATAACGCTAAAGGCAGATAACTAGAAGTTAAGCACAGAAAATAAAATATTTAGCAAATTTTGAGAGCAGAGATATGTTGGACACAACTTTCTGTGGATTTTAAAGAACCCAAAAACAAAACACACACACACAATGAAGGAAAAAAAAGAGAGTTTAATATTGATATTACAATTTTTTGTGCATTTTTTTCCAGGCCCGTGGTAAGCCCGAGCCATTAAACTAGTCATAGTAGCGATAAGTCCACATACGATACCAAAAATACCAGCACATTTTCAACAAATTATAGTACTTAGCCACTTGAAACTAGTCGTAAACATTGTGAAGCCAAAGCCAAGATGATTTTTTGTGATTTTTCTCCTGTTTTCTGTAAGATACGAGGATGGTAGGGTATGGTTATGGTTATTTGTGGGGTTATTGTGGGGATATCTGGGGGTGATTTATATTAGAGCCGATGTATGTCTGAGTTCCTAAGCCGTAATCCATGTTCGTGAATTTGTTTACTGTTCATTTCATGTGCTTCGATTTGCGTGTACTTTAAATGTGTATAAAAACATGTGCAATCTAAGCCCAATATATAAATATTAATAAGCTTCTAACGAGATATATCTGTACACTAAATGGTTAACCGCACACACCAGCAGCCGCAATATATGACACTTCGAAACTTAAATTGTAATTATTTTTTTTGTTAGCTCATAAGTGGTAAAAAAAAGAAACCAAAAAGGGATAGCAAACAGCAATTTAAATTCCAACACGCACACGGGGAGAAAGGAGAAGGTGGAGCGGAAAATACACAGAATTATACTATGCAAAATGGTAAATAGGGTTAAGCAATCGGTTAGAAATGTCCAAGATAGCACACTCCTTAAATACATATTACTATATATAAACATATATAGATAAACACACTAACTAACAGAATCAATGTGAAAATTGTATTTGATGTATACCACAAGGAACGGCATACCGAAACTATGTGTATGTATAATCTAGCCAAGATCCCCGCATATATGAATATATATATATGAATAATTAAAATAAAATAAAATAAAACAAAAGAATATAAAAATTAAACACAAGCGAAAGCAGTTCTTTGTAATAAAATAAATAAATGTAATTACTGATTTTATTTGAGGACACACAAAACAAAAGCGAAATGAAAACCAAAAGAAGATCTAAACGAAAATTCAATTCAACGATTATATTAAATAAAACTATGAAAATTAATAACATAATATAAACCAGAGACTTTGTGTATTGCATTTGGGGCTTGGAATTTTAATTTAAAGCTAAAAAAAGGTATTAGTATTTTTCATTTTAAATTTTTTAATGCATTCAAACTTTTGCTGCAGGAAAATATTAAGTATACGCATATGAAAAATGAGTTTAAATGCATGCAACATTTTTTATTTATTGAAAATCTAGAAAAATAATTAATTTTATTTATTTTTCTATAATACTCAATGTAGTATGTTTTGTGTACACATTTGTATATAAATTTAAAAGTTTTACCATTGAAAATGCAGGCAAATATTAAGTATACGCATATGAAAAATTAGTTTGAATGCCTGCAACATTTTTTATTTATTGAAAAATTTTAATTTAATTCATGTAATATTTTATATTTTCTATAATATTCTATATAATCATTTGTGTGCATATTTGTGTAAAAATTTCAAACTTTTACTATTGAAAATGAAGGAAAATATTAAGTAT
Organism: Drosophila mayri; assembly: GCA_008042485.1. NCBI lineage: Eukaryota > Metazoa > Arthropoda > Insecta > Diptera > Drosophilidae > Drosophila > Drosophila mayri. The sequence continues at coordinate 10,025 of VNJN01000609.1, read as the reverse complement.
ACGCATGATTTCGAAACAAACAATTTTTTTTTGTATTATAAATTATATTTTCTGTCCCCTATAATATTATATATAATATAATTTAGTATTTTAAACTTTGTTTCCATTTTCTTCCCGTGTCTTTTACGTTTTCTCTTTAAAAACTCTTTTTTACGACTCCTTCGGGTACCATTGGCAGGGCAAAACTTATGGCTTTCCCAGGATATTGCCTTTCTCTCTCTCTCTCTCTTTTCTATATATATATATGTATATATATATATATCCCGTCTAACCTTCTCTTTCTAATGCCATCTCAGTGTGGTTTTTGAATTTGGCGGGCCAACGTAATTTTCTGCTCAATTTATTTCACATTGTGGCATCCAATTAAGCTGCAAACCAGCAGCCGAGCAATCCAACCAGAACTGGCTAAAACCGAGGAGTCCGACTGAAACTCACCTGGTCTTACACTGAAAATAAAATTAAAAGAAAAGAAAAGAAAGATTTTAAAGGGAAAAATTTATGTCCAGCATAAGGAAAGTTATGAACACAGTTTTAAATGATTCATTTATTATCATATATATTATATTTTTTATTATAAAACATTTTAAAAATTGCCTTATTTAATTAACGAAAAAAAATATAGAAATAATACTTGGACACAATTTCTTTCTCTGCCCACATATATGGCCATAAAAATACGGTCAACTACAAGATGGAGGGAGGGCTGCTCGGCTCGGATGGGGTCTCCGGGCGCTAGACGGTGGAAAAGCGGAAAAGTGGAAAATCCAAAGCGTCGGTACGCGAAGCGTAACAAATGAGTGGGAGCCCAAGCGAGGAGAGGAGGCAGAATAACCGCAGAAAGGTAGCCAACAGGCGGGGCTAAAGGACCCAGGATTAAACAGCAGATAAATAAGAGATCGATATCTCGGGCATAGAAGGGGGAAAGTAAAAAATATGGGGAAGAGGTCCAGGCACAGAAAGGACGAGGGAAAAAAAACTTTTTAATTATTTCCATGCCGAAGATGTTTCGCATAACAAATTAGCTACCCGGCAAGTATGCCGGCGAGTGTGTGTGAGTGTAAGTAATTAAAAATTCTACCCATTACTTGCGAGGCTTGGTAAAATTTCAAACAAACGCCAAGACACAAACTCATACGCACACGAAACACTAAGAAAAATATGGTAATATATGTTCATATATATATATATATATATATGAAAATAAATTAAATTTAAGACTTAAGGGTGAGTAACTAGAGGAAAATCCATCATCATATTTCTTTTATTTCATAATTTCATGCTTTTTGCTGGCAAATTTCTGCCAGTGCAGCTAAGCGCTAGAGGAAACCACTTGAGACGCTGATTTAGCCTCTCAACGGGCATTCTTTTAACCCCCCAACCCACTTTCTGCCATTGGAGCGTGCCTCGCCTCGCATATTAACACGTTTCATATGGGGCAAATCCCCTGGCGACCATCAGCAGCAATGGGTTAAGGGGCGCCCAAGGACCCCCCATCACTTGAGATGAGCCAAGATGATGAGTTGAGTGGAGTGGATGATGCCCTGCCTTGGAGTGGAAGTTGAGTGTTCAGTGTTGAGTGCTGAGTGGAGTGGAGTGGCAAGGAGTCCTGTTGCATGTTTCCTTGTGTCTTACAAAAAATAAAAAATTAATGTTTCTTATTAGCACCGGCTCTGTCTTTTCGCGGAGGCCTTAATTAAGGTGATAAACAAGCAAACTGAATTATACCGCTCACAATGGGAAAGCAGACGAGTTTTGGTTGAGCTGCGAAGTCCTCATAAAAGTTAAAAAGTGTCGAGGGATAAGAGGCCGCCAAGAGGGTGGCTTAAGAACAATAAGTAGTAACTATATTTTAAAGGATAATTTCAGGAAATTCTTTAAATGATTTGGAAATGTTTTTAATTTGAAAAGTGGCACCAATTAATTTTAAATTGAATCACACTTAAACACTTTAATTATAATAGTAAATGTTGCTACTGTAAAGCAACAAAAGATAATATTAATGTGCAGCAAATATTAAAAAAATATATAAAATATAAATGTATTGAATTTAATTTTACATTAAAAAACTTTGCACATTTTAGGCTATTTTAAAATCGTTATCAGCAGCTTTTTGATTATTAAATTGTAGAGATTTTAAAACATGATCGATAAAAATATATATCTTGTAGCTCCTTAATATCTGTTATATTTTATAATTTGTTTCTTAATCTTTATAGGTTTTTGAATAATTCCGTTAAGCTTTACAAGATCACATTACTTCAGCTTAATTTTAAAAACCACCCTCGCTGGGCCTGTCTTTAATGGGCTCACTCATAATGGAAATAATCTTTTGAGCTCGCTTCATTTGCTTCGCATGTGAAAGTCGAAACTTTTGGCGGAATGAAACCCTTTCTCTTTCCCTTGCTCCAGTCCCCCTTTCCCCTTCTAATTCTCAATTATGCATGAGTGTGCGTATGCATATGGGTGTATATTTGATTACGATGCCAATTAGAGAATGGCATAAAGGCGTCCCTTTTTTCCTTGTTCTTCAACCGGAAGGAAGTTCCATTAATTAGTCGGGGCTCCCAAAAAAAACAAAACAGAGAGAGAGAGAGAGTAAAACTTTGCAATTATAAAAGTTTGTTATTTATTATATAAATATACATTATTTTTTAACCAACTAAAGTTGAGGTGGCTTGCTCGGGTCTCCCTCTTCCTTGCCATTATCCTTTTGACTGACCATTAAAATAATGCAGTGATTTCCTGAGGTCAGCAGAGAATTATGCAGATATATGTATGTATATATATCCAAGAGCGTATCCCTAAAACTCCTTTGAAAATCTGTTGCTTTTACTCGTGCAAATATTTAACGGCTGCTACATTTTTGCACCTTTGGCACACGGAAAAGCGGAAGGTATGAAAACATTCTTCGTTGTGGTTTTCCCATTGTTGTTTTCAATTTTTTTGTTGTTTTTTTTTTGTTTTTGTGCATTTTTTTTTCTTCTTTTGCTTTTGTTTTGTTTGTTTGTTTCAACATTTTTCGCTTTTCTGCTGGCGTTGCACATTTTTGGCATTCGCGCTTTGACAGGGCAAAAACACCGATCCCCCGATCCAGACCTCCGCATTATATTTGTTTGGTCCGGCTGACTGTGACTGTGACTGTGAATTTCCCATCCAATTGCTTTTATTTTCCGCCTGCTTCACTTTTCCCCTTGTGATGGGGCTGCTGCATTGGGTTTCTGGTCAGTGGCAATGGAATGCAGTTCCTCGGAGTCCTACAAAGTTCGCAGGTTGCAAGTTCTCCAGGGGTTGGGGGTCAAAAGGTCAGGGGACAGGTGCCCTACGTTTACATCTTCTTGAGAATAATTTGAAGGTATTAAATTAATTAATTAGATATGTAAAATTTAAGATTTTTGATATGCAGTTAAACTTTCTAATCGAATTTTATTGTCTTTTTTTACATTACTTTCAAATGGAGCTCCCATAAATGATCTTAAATTATTTTATTTTAAATCTAACTTTGTATAAATATTGAAAAGTCAAGCTTAAATATATACATTTTAAATGGAATGGCATAGAATTGAAATTGAAATTAATTCTTGGAATAATGAAAGTACAATTTAAGCCAGAGAATATTAATTGTTATAATTTCTAGTTTTTGATTTCTTAGAATTAATTTATTAGTTAATTTTAGATTCATATATGTATCCTTTTTCCTATTTTAACTTTTTAAGAGATTTTAAATAAGCGATGAAATTTTCCCTATAATATTAATTATGCAAAATCATACAGCTTTCTAGGGGTTATAGTTATTATTTTTTATTATTTTTATTTTAAATTCGCTTGCCCTTTTCTTGCCGTGTGACTGGCTGGACAATGTCGGACGGCGGTTTAATGCTGTCAGGCAAATCAAACTCAAACTGAACTCTTAACGATTCGAGCACGTATTCAATATGGTTTGTTATGGGTAACGCTAAAGCCCCCCAAAAATGTGGGGGCGCTTGTGGACGAATAGATGGCAGGGGGGGGCGTGGCACCGACTACATTTCGAGTTTGGTTTTTGGTTGGGTTTTTGTGTGTCGTGCTCGGTACGGTTCGAAATGCCGAATATTGATTTGAATCAATTAATTCGTGCGGTTGTCGCTGGAATTACTCCCTCGAATCTAATTAATTTTAATGCACGACTACACGCATGCGACAGAAAGAGACAGGATATGGGCGGAGTGGGAGCAACAGAGAGAGAGACAAACAGGAGGCGACACTTTGGCAACATTTTAGGCGCAAAAGCTGGAAAATTTATATTGAAGTCGAATTATGCAATTTGCTACTAAATTGATTGCATTTGCACAGCTCCATCTCCCACCCTCTAGAGAGAGAGAGACCGGAAATACTAGAGAGGGAGAAGGATAGTCATATTTGTGTGTGTGTGTGTGGGTGCTCGGCCGAATTTCCTTTCAAAAATTATAAATAAATAACACACCAAAATTCGTAGGCATCGGTCGAGTTCAGATAACATTTTGTTTTGCGGTTTTCGAAAATGACTAACAATTTAGCATGTCTAATTTCTTTAAAGCAAATTAAAAATCTAAACTGAAAACTAAATCTTTGGTTTATTTGGAATTGGGTGAGGTCAGGAGAACTGACACTTCAGGAATGTTTATAAATAAATGGAGCCAGGAAAGGGCTAAGAGAGATATTAGCTTGAAGGCAGATATCAGGAGAGGATTTCATTTATTTGTAGTAACTTGCATAGTCCTTTGCTTTATATTTATTTATTTAACTTGTATTTATTTATCCATTTATGTACATTAATTTTAGGGGGCAAATAAGTATCCCAACCTAGTTAATTATTTCCCAGTCGTCATAATCACAAATTTATTATCCCCTCTTCATTCTTATATTAGATTTTGTGTGTTTTTCTTTGTGTATTCTCAATTGGCGAAAATAAAATCATATTTCATATTTAATAAAATGCATTCGCACGCATTATTATATTCATTATATGCCAACATATTTGTATTATTTGCTGGCCAAAAGCGGCGGCAACAACAATGGCAAACAGCGACAAAACTCAAACATTCAGCTATTCAAAAGAGACCCCTATCCCCCACCCAGACACCCTCCCGGTCTCCTGAGCTAGCACCCATTTTCACCTACATTTCCATCCCCACCATTTTTTGGGGGAAATACAAAGAGCGAAGCGCGTTCACCACACAAAAGGCCAACGCACAAACAGCAGTTTGTATATATAAATATCAGTATATGTATATATTTATATGGACAGTGGAAATTACGGAAATTTGATATAATTAAATAAGTTTTGAAATAATTTTGTATCTTATTGAAAACTATTTTATTAAATGGGAGATGCTTACAGATGTTTTTTAATCAAACTAAACAATTAAGGATCTAATCTTTTTTAAATTATATAAAATATGTATATAAATAAATTTTAAATGTATATATAGAAAAATGTTTATTTTTTTTTTTATATATATAATAATATGTAGCATAAAAATTACAAATTAATAAATAAAATAGACCTGCAAATTGTAATTATCACAGCAGCCAGTGTGCCAGCTTGTGTTTACAAACGTGTATTATATTTATATATTATATATATACATATACATACATATGTACTTATATATATGCTGACCAAAACAAATATTGTTTTGGCCATGTTTTTGAGGCACACACACACACACACACACACACACACATTGGCACACACCAACAATGTCCTGGCCGAGAAATGATTTTGATTTTGATTTTTCGGCAATTGCAATATAAATGCGATCATTTTAAAACAAAATGGCGTCCGCAACAACAGCGCACACAACGAAATTTTAATGTATGATATGATTTGAATAAAATTCTGACCATCTCCCCCCGCTCAACCCCCCGTAAGCCCACTGGAATGGCCCACCGCTGAGTTTTCCCCATGACCCCGTCTCTGGCGCTCCAGCGAAATGATTTGAAATCGTTTTGTGGTTTTTACGAGTTGCAAATCATTTTAATTAAAATATCAAAATTAGAAAATGGAAAATGATTACATTATTCATTAGTTTTCATTACGCATGTTTATTTATTAGCAACAACAGCGGCTGTTGGAGCAGCAGCAGGAGCAGCATGACAAGGATATCGGTGACACCGAATGCAGATGGCCCTATGAAAGGGATTACTTTTATCTTAAGAGTAGTTAATAGTTTTAAATTAATTGATTATTACTTTTTTTTATTATTGGGTTCTTTTTATTTAAAAAAATTTATTTAACTTTCCTTTGGGAAATATTTAAAAAAGGGTAAAGGGCGGAAAAATATGTATAAGAAATAAGATTAAATTATGAACAGTAAATCTTTTTATCTTAAATTGTTTTAAGGAGTACACAAATATTTGTAAGCATTATTTTAGTTGAAAAATGAAAAGTATTTAATTAATATTCTTGCCTAAAAATCAACCTTAAGTTTCACTTTAATTCCCCTGGCTCCATCTGCCGGCTGAGGTCCTTGCAAAGCATTATAAAAAAGAAAATTGCAACAAGGATAAAAAAATCGTAATAAGCACACAGAGCTTGCGAAAGTTTCCTCAAGATAAATGCCGGCTCGCAAGGAAATTGCCAGCGGAAGTATCCTGTCGCAAGGAACTTCGGGGTGGCGTCTTAAGGACACACTCTGTGTGCGTAAGTGGGGCTAAGTGCCTTAGTGTGTGTGTGTGTGTGTGTGTGAGTCTGCGCACAAGCAGGATACCTTAGACATTAACCCCCTTTTGGGTTGAGTCCTTCAAGTAAAAGTCCAAATTTCCAAGACGCTTCTTCGCCTTGCAAGTTCCTGGCGCCCTCGCGATTTTTGTATATTTTTTTCCTTCGAGCTCTTGGGTAACGATAACTTGACTTATTTTTTTCAGGACACTGTTTCGGCGCTAAGATGGCAGATGGCGCCAGGACCAAAAGCTTTTGAATTTCGTAAAGGATTCTTTCTTGTTTTTATTTATTTTTGGACGCCTTACGAGGAAAATGATGGATAATTCTTTATTGATAGCTGCCATCGATGAATCGTTGGCACACACAGCGACACCAACACTTACGCAGCCGCACTTTCAACAAGGGAAGGTCCTTGCTCGCACACACACATGCGAGTTGAGCAGGGAAGCGTAAGGCATTTCGACCAATTATAAGTTGCGGTTAACCGCAACATTTATTCAAGAAAATGTTCCGCCATGAGTGCAAGCGAGACGGGGCTAAGGACGAGGAATACCCATTGGCAGGACCAGGACCTTTCCGGCAGAGTATTAAGGGGTGGCGGGTGGCCTCTAGCAGGTGGTGGGTGCCTTCCAAAGACGGCTGTCGGCAAGTGGTGAAACGTCAAGAATTTCGTTCGCTCCTTTTGGGGTTCTTTCCTGTAAATTTCACTGTGTTTTTTTCTCCTTTCTTTTCCCTCCTTTTTTTTGCCCCTTTTGTTTGTTTCCGAAGGGTAAAATATGAGCAGGGATTATGATGTTTGCGGTCACAAAAATATACAAATAAAAAGGGGAAGAAGTCTGCACATGACTGAATGAGCATTATCTGGTGGCTGTATTTTTCAAGCAACAACTTACAGAAAGGATATCATTTTAACTAAAAAATATACTTCTTTTTTTGTATTTTTTTGTAAAATGTAATACTTGTTTTTTACTTAAATATTTTATAGTACAAAAACTTGAAGTACTTTTTTAAAATTTATATTAAAAATATTTATATATTTACATTAAAGATTCATTACTTACTTAGTAAAGGCAAGTTTGTTTCTTGTTATTAACTTTAGCAAATAAATATTTAATTTTATGAGCATACTATATTATATTAATAATAATAATATATATTTTATATATATTTATATTTAATATTCTTTAGTTTTAATCCAATTTTAGATTTCTTTTAACTTTGATTTTGACTAACTTTTTCTGTCACATTACCGACTATTTAATATCCTTATGAACGTAAGCCATAAGGATACACTTCGGCACTTGGGTGCCAGCACATATTCTCCACTCTCATCGCATTAGTTGTACCTTTCTTTATCCTGCGAGAGTCTGTGCCCATCCTTGCCTTGAAAGAGAATTAATAGTTTGCCGGGCTAAAACGAATCGCCTTTCAAGTCGCTAACCGCCGACAATATGTTGGACCAACGGCAGACTTGAACTTTGTAGCAGAAGGACCAGGATCAGGACCAAGAGGGTCACTGCCGAAAATAAAGAAAAGCTAAATGTAATAATTTAAAAAATGTTTTCAGTGCTACAAGATTTTATTATTAAAAAAAAATAAGCAAGTTAAAGCAAAGGGATTTAAATGATTAAATTAAATTAAATTCTGCAGTTTATTTATATTTAAAAATTTTCAATACATTTATTTGTATTTACATCCAATTTTTCTTTGTGCACCAAATCAGCCAACTACCGAGGCAGCGAACCACATCAGAGGAGACACAGACACACACTACGGCTGCCGGGAGCTGTGACATTAGTTTAACGCCAAAATCCATTAAAAATCCATACTAATATATGTCAGGATCAAGATAAGGCGGCGCCTGCCACAGCGCATAATGAGTGACGAGGTGGTTGGATGGAGTGGCCTGAGTTGGATGGATGGCTGGGATCCTGGCTTGACTGAGGGCTTCAAATAAGATACCGCATACACTTTGGGCGCTGTCTTTGCACTCCTCCGCTGTTCCGCTTTTTCCTCTTTTCCGCACTCTTCTTTCCCCGCTTGCCACTTCACCTTTGTCGATTTTTCAAAGCCAACACAGCTCAACTTGGCTGGGAGAGGAAGGAAGAGAAATGGCTTTGTCCTGCGGCTGCACTGCACTAATGAAAACTACCCAGGAAAAGGGGTTACAGTGGGGAATAAAATAAATTTGAGTATGTTTAGCCATGTTCTAGACAAAAAACTGGAGGAAAGGGAGAAAATAATGCATATATAAATGAAAACAATATATAATTAATAAAACTATTTCAAAATTTGTTGTTTAATCTCAAATTAAAAGGTATCTTGGGCTTCTTTGGGGTCTTGTACATAGCGAATGGGGCATTTGCGACCCTATAAATCATATATATTCTTGATCAGCACCAGTATCAATAATATACATGATTTATAGGGTCCCAAATGCCCCATTCGCTATCTACAAGCCCCAAAAGAAGCCCAAGCTACCTTTTAATTTAAGATACAAAAATAAATAAATGTACAAAAACCATAACTTAGCCAAAAATGCCATAAATTCAGTTCGGAAACCTCTGTAATGGTAGTTTTTAATAGCTTAACAAATCTGTTATAAAAAAACGTTGCTTTATCTCGTAGATCGGTATAAGATTTACGATATTGGAATAAGATTTACGAAAATAATATTAGATTTACGATATTGGCTCAAAATTTACGATATTGGTACAATATTTACGATATTGGTACAAGATTTATATTCAAATACGATATACGATATTCAAATACGATATTGGTACAAGATTTACGATATTCAAATACAATTTACGATATTCAAATACGATTTACGATATTCAAATACGATTTACGATATTCATATACGATGAGCATCACTGATGCACATTGTAAAAATCAAGCAAAGTCATCATTTTGGGATTTCAGATACCAGGCGAACAGAAGGCAGTAGCAAGCGACTGAAAACTGTTATAAACTGTTATAAAAACGTATTTGAATATCGTATTTTATTTTATAACAGTTTTCAGTTGCTTGCTACTGCCTTCTGTTCGCCTGGTATCTGAAATCCCAAAATGATGACTTTACTTGATTTTTACGATGTGCATCAGTGATGCTCATCGTATATGAATATCGTAAATCGTATTTGAATATCGTAAATCGTATTTGAATATCGTAAATTGTATTTGAATATCGTAAATTGTATTTGAATATCGTAAATCGGATTTGAATATCGTATTTGAATATCGTAAATCGTATTTGAATATCGTAAATCTTGTACCAATATCGTATTTGAATATCGTAAATCGTATTTGAATATCGTAAATCGTATTTGAATATCGTA
>VNJN01000603.1:0-16311 GCA_008042485.1 Drosophila mayri | reverse complement strand
TATTTATTATTTATTATTTATTATTTATTATTTATTATTTATTATTTATTATTTATTATTTATTATTTATTATTTATTATTTATTATTTATTATTTATTATTTATTATTTATTATTTATTATTTATTATTTATTATTTATTATTTATTATTTATTATTTATTATTTATTATTTATTATTTATTATTTATTATTTATTATTTATTATTTATTATTTATTATTTATTATTTATTATTTATTATTTATTATTTATTATTTATTATTTTCGCCTTATGTTATCTATGCCCAGTTATTTCTTGGGTTCGTATATTTTTCCGTATGTTACTTTGCTTGTCTTACTGTCTTCATTACTTATTTCCTTATTTTATTTTATTTTATTGTATTGTATATATTTTTAATTCTCCTTTTTTTCCCTTCAGTGTAGTCCGACTTGTTCCATTAATTTATTAGCTCGCCTTTTCAATTAATTATTCAATTACTCTGTTTATTTTGTTTATCTATTTACTTATTTTATCTTTAATTCTTAACTTTATTTTATTTTGTTTTTGTTTTCTATTTATTTTAATTGTTATATGTTTATTTGAATTTATTAAATTTTTTATTATATTTTTTTCCCCTGTATTTATTATTCTTCTGCTTCTGGTATGGTTATTATATAATTCGGGGTTATTTTTCCTCGTGGCTTTTTTCTGTTTTTTTTTCTCCCTCGGTATTTAATTATTTCTTTACCGATCCGGTATCTTATAATCGATATACCGTCATCTGATCGTAATCGGTATTTCAGTTGCTTCCCGTTTGGTATTAAAAATCGATTGTTTCCACTTTTGGTATTTTATTCGCATTTGTCCACTTTCGGTATTTTCGATAAATCCTTTTGAATCGGTATTGTCATTCGATTCTTTTATCGGCTTCGCCTACTGGTATTTGTTTATTTGAAACCTTGGCGCGACCCTAATTTGATTAATTGTCCTATGTCATCCGTTTATTTGATTTTATTTATTTATCATTTATTATATATTGGTTAATTTTATTTAATTTTATTTATTGGCTAGTATTTAAATTTTATTTGGTTTATTTAGTTATTTATTCGTTGGTTATTGTTTATTATTCCTCTCGTTCGTTGTATTATTTGTTCAATTTATTTCCGTTTATTATTTCATTTGTTTAGTTTGTTTAAATTTTGTACGCAGGATCTGGATGTCCTCGCGGCCGAAGGGCTTGTTATTTTATTTTGTTCTCACAGGATCTTTTAAATTGTCAGGACTCGATGGTTCGCGACGTATTAATTATTTCTTAGTTTCACGATGTGTGTTCAACGAAGGGTATTATCTTATTTTTATAGCTTAATCAGAAGGGCCAATATATAAGTTGGTCCCCGCCCTGATGGCGGCGCAACCAAGAGCGAAAATTAGTACTTGCGTATGTAAATGTATGCATGTATGTATGTATGTATTTATGCTCGCGACTCGTGCCCCGCACGTGCAGCGGCGGTTCTCTCTGCTCTGCCGACGTCGGCGTCGGCAGCGATTTTGTAACTCTTCTTATTGACTACGATGCCCGGTTTGCGGCCTGTTTTTGCCGGGACTGTATTTCTTGAATGGAATTTTCCTATTGCGATCTCTTCTTTCCCCTTCTCTTCTAGCTGCCCGAAAAAAATAAGGTGCCGTTTCGGCGGCTGCATGTGCGTCGCTGATATAGAATTTTCTGGCAGTTTTTGGCCGTTTGCATGTGCATATATATATGTATATATATGTGCATATACACACCGCTAAAAATCTCGTTCGGCTGGTGGGGCTTTAATCCACCTTAGTAAGGGCTCCTACATCTCCCCATTTCCTGACGGTCCCTGTTTACGGTCGCCAAACTGTAAGGATGCACTACGACCGAGATAATAACTCAGCGGCCCAGAGTCCCTTCCAGTTAAATTTATAATTGGAAGCGCCAGGAAATGGAGGGGCCGAGGTTTTTGAAGATTTTTAGGGTGGGTTTCTCGGCTCCCAACGGGGTCTTCCAGCAGCCAGATTTCCCCCTCTAGAGACTGGAGTCGCGGCTCGGGGTGACCCAGCAGCCTGCTCCCGCGCCCGCAACCCAAACCTATGACCACGGCGCTGGCGTGCCCAAGCTGCCGCGGCCCGTCGGTCCCACCGTGGTATCCCAACGGCGGGCCGTCGCCCTCCCCTAAATATGCCCCTTTTGACTCGCAATTTGCCAGCGGCGGCGCCCGGGCTAATCCCTGTGGCGCATACTGAGACTAGGCAAGACGGCTGGGATGGGTCCCGCAGCCGCCGCCCGCGTCCACGTCCGGATTTTAACCCAGCAACGTGTCGCTCCTGTCCCCGTCGTACCCAACGGCGGCTGAAGCGGGGAGGAGGGGGTACAGCGGGGTGTGATGGGGCTGATTGGTGTAAGAATTAAGTAAAATTTCTTGTCGTATGCTCATATTGTTTCTTTATTTCATGATAAATCTGCCTGTGCTAGCTTGTTAAATGCCCCGTTTTATTCCCTATTATCTACCCCTTTGCTTGTGTTCTCTGTTCTGAATTTAATGCGCCGGGCGCGGTTGGCTCACCCGATGTCTCTTTGTTCCTTGTTGAACGTGTCCTTGTCTCCGTGTTCCTGATCGTGGGGGGGGTCCTTCGTTGTCCTTTGGTGTCCTGGTATCAATGTGTGTAATCGCGGGGTATCTGTCACTGGGCTTTGTTCGTATTTGACTTCTCACGCTGCCGGCCTAATTACGAGTGCCCGATCATATTTCTGCGTGGCCTAATTCTGCCCATTCCTTGGCGGCTGCGCTGCCACGATCGATGGCACGCGCCGTTCCGCATTCCATGCATTCTTTTGTCTGACGAGCTTTCTGTCTCGCTCTTTCTCCTGGGCGGCAGGTGGCCCATGCAAATTCCAATTTCGCAATCGTGGCTCTGTCGGCGCCTACGCCGCGGGTCTTTGCCCCGGTCGCGCTCTCCGGCCTCCTCTGCCGATCGTTGATTGGCGGATTCCGTGTTTCAGCTGTTTTCGTCACCGTTTCCTCCCGTTCCTGGAGGATGTTGCTAACGGTGCGGGTTGTCTTGCCCGTGACGTCAAGCTTGGTGTGGCCGAGGTGTGGGCCCGGCCCTGAGATTCCCTAACGCCTACTTCCCTAATCTTATTTTACGTGACTTCATATTTACATCGTGGCCTTACCCTAATCTTAACCTACTACTAATCCCTATTTACCTAACCTGACTTAACCTACTATTTACATGTTAATTATTTACATATTTACAAAGTTGTGGCGGCGGCCATATCGTGACCGTCGTCACAACAACAATAAGTTCGAACGAGAAAAAGACGATATGTGGTAAACGATAAGCGGAAATGTAGGTCTTACCCTAAGTAGTAAAGCAGTAGGTTGTATTATTCAATAGGTACAAAAACGTGAACGGGATATGATTACGGGGCTTAAAAAATATAAATGTATGATTTATTGTCTTACCAATTAAAATAGTAACTAACCGAATCTGTCGAGCTAGAGAAAATCTTGATTTTGATTGGTAAGAAGGCAATGTTTGAATAGTGAAATCCTGGTATAGAACCGATTCTGGAGCAGAACTATAATTCCTAGGAATCAATTACTCAAATTGGAATGTGTTTTAACTATAATGATCGATTAATACCGAGCTAATAGAAAACAACATATAAAAGCATGACATTTCCTCCGGTATGGCACCGAATCTATCCAGAGACAATAAAATCCAGGACGAAAAATGAAATACCTAATTGAAACTAAAAGTAGATGGATTGTATATTTTCGGGAAGCTCTGCTATCAAACGACAGATGCCTAATCAGGCATCGGGCTGGCCCTTGAGTTAGGCGCCAATTAATTCTGTTACGAACACACTCATCGAGCGTTGTTTATCTTAACATCCTCTGCCTATTCATGACTGGCAGGCTCAGGGAAAATAGGCGTGGGTTTGTGTTATTATGTATTTTTTATTTTAATTTTTATTGGTTCCTGAAATATGATTTATATTGTTGATGATTATATGGATTTTGATTTACGTTTTGATTTTGATTTTGAATCAAGTTTTGGATTCGGAAACTTAATTGATGCATTTCATCTTTCAGTAAAGTTCTTTAAGTTTTGCACTGCTGATAGTTTTTCCACTATTTAAGAATTTAGCTTTTGATGAGGCGAATTTTAGACTTTTAAATTCTTAGGGATTTTTTATTAGCTGATCGTTAGGTGACCCAGGACCGTCTGAAAGACAAACTAGAAGTGTTCTTTAGTCACAACTAGAGAGACGTGAACCGACATCAATCTAATCAGAAATTTGTTTGTAAAATTGTTGTTATTCTTTTTTACGCAGTCCATCCTTTTAAAGTGTGTACCACCTTGCTTGAGAGACCGTTAAAAGTGTATCCTTTTCACTCCATTTTCACTTGATAAACTAATTGAGCATGTTGTCACACACATTCAATCGAGTGAAAGTAGTATAGGTGTGGAAAATCGGATCGTTTTTCAAGTGGCCTATATCGAGTCAGTGCCCTTCAATGAGAAACTAATGAGTTTTTCAAGTGTGGAATCCTACAAGGATAGTCACAGGCAGACCCTTTTTTAAGTGAGGATAGTGGGTTACCGCCAACCTGCGGTTCAGGATCCTTATGGCAACGGGTGAACACTAGTTTCTTAAATTAATTGCTTCTATATTACCCAATTTGTGTGTTGCAGTCTAATTTGAATCCAAGAAAAAACATTTTAGCCGGCTGATTAGAATTTATTTTAAATAACGATTACTAATATATGCGACCTCCCATATAATTTCGGCCAATAAGATTGATATACCATGCTAGTAAATAAAACATCCTATGAAAAACATAAAATAATGTGTTGGAATTGAAAATTTTAAAATGTAATTATTTTTCAGTTCGTTTTTTACACATTAATGATGTATTTGTATCAGCATCTGAGAATAAAGCACATTCCATAAATTCTTGAGGTGCTAATGTTAAATTTGATAATGACTCTTCATTTGCTTCACTAAAAATTTGCGGATTTACGTCTGAGTCCACTTTTTGCGATATACGGAATTCCCCGATTTCGCTAAGTTTTCCAGCATATGAATTAATTAAGCATTGTCTGGAGTTCAGTTCAACCAGATCCAATGAACGTTCGGCTACCAATGTTTTAAGTTTCTTAGCCATTTGTCGATTTGTACGCTAGGAAGAAAAAAGGCGATGTTACGATTAAAATTATTGTATATAAGTATTTGGAGGATGACAACACTAACACTAACACTATAGTAAAAAAAAGCTGAGTGTAAAACAATTGTTGAAATAAATGATTGTTGCGAGAACCTTTTCACAAAATCAGGGTCGGATCGAAGAATCAAAAAGCAAAATAAATTTAAGCAGCCAATCAAAATATTTAATTCCTAGATTTTCGACCCCAACTCCCTCTGTTGACGTTGCAGCTAAGCTCAATGAATTCTGGTTCTGGATGGTCAGCTGTCCACGAAAATCGCCTCTGACCATCTTCCTAAATGGTATTCTAAAGGGGCAGCATAATAGGCAACAATTGCACAACTTTGCACTGTATTCTAATAAGGATACAGCAACAGGACTCTGTGTCACGTTTTGAGCAGTTCAATGGTTCACTTGCTTATAATCAGTTTACCTCGCTGATAAGAGTTTACAATGTATGGATGTCTCAGGCCAAGATAATACTCGCTTTTTCACTCTTCATTCGCTGCATGCCAGTTGCCACCAGAGTTAGCTGAGCTGTCAGAATCATAAACGCTTGGTGTAGGTGGTCGCCTTAATATTTGCCCCTTTCCTGATTGATCACACCTATCAGGTACTCTAGCGTTTTGATCCGGTTGATGGTGGCTGAGCTGCTCTTTCTGACTATGTTTATGTCGTGGAGTCCAGAATTGACGTTTGATTTATCAAGAGCATCATCAACACGTCTTCGTTGGACTTGACGTTGTTTATCATTTTTGACATGTCGTCGGCGTGCTTTGAGTCCAGAATGCCAAATAATGAATTCGCTACTTTTTCGACTATATCAAGTGGTGCTCTTCGTTACCGGGAATGATTAATCAACTCATTTCTTGATTGTAGCTAGCCATATACATGTTAAAAATGTTCATATACTGACCTACAAGCATTGACGTTTCGTAGTTCATTTGTGTTTTAGCTCCGCTATCCCGGCAGCCAATATTCCCATGTCGCTCTTATATGGCTTAAAGTCGTAATATACGACGTGCCGAGCCGTTCGCAGAATATTCCCGGCAATATTGTGCAAGTGGACATACGTTTACTAATTGTCTCATTGCTACCGGGAGTATGAATAGAATTGCCAGCAATGTTGGGAGGATCGGCAATGACATCTTTTTCTGCGTAGGGATCTCTTCTGCCACGGTGGGTCCTCATCGGAGCTGTGTGAACATTTGGCTACTTCTTTCTTTATCAAATGTGTCAAACGAGTAACTGGTCGTTTGAATGTGACTGATGCCGTTTCGACGTCTGCAACGAGGACTTGATTGTCTTTGCCCGGATATGTTTTTACTATCCGTCCCATAGGCCAGCTCATTACCGCCACGTTGTGTTCTTTTCTAGGACAAATAGTTCTTATTTGACATTCCGGGCCATGGTCTTCCATTTAGTACGCATTTGTAGATATTTCATAGATATGATTCCAGAATGACTGTTTGAGCCTGAATACGAACTCCCATCTTTATACCAGCATTTTTCCGGGTAGGGCAAGATTCGCATCGGGAGGCGCCACTAGAGGTTCATTAAAAAGTGACCTGGAGTGAGCGCTGATGTATCCTTAGGATCAAACGACATCGGAGTGAGGGGCCTTGAATTGAGTATCGCCTTGACTTCAATGATTACTGTGTTGAGCTCTTCAAACGTTAGCGATGATGTGGCTGTGACTGATACCAGTAGCCTTTTGCGGATTTTACCGCAGCTTCCCATAGGCTGGCAAATGATGGCGCTCGGGGCGGGATGAACTTGAACTCAACAAAGTTCGTAACGGTGTCACAATTAATGGTCTGACACTTTCCACGTCGACCAAGAATTACCGAAGAGCAGCTTGGAACGCGTCTGTTGTCAGGTCTCTTACTAATTCCAGATGTACTGCTTTAGTGGCAAAACAGCAGAATACTGCAATGTACGCCTTATCTGGTATTTTTCCACGGATTTTATGGTAAATCCAAAAAGGGACCGCAGGAGTCGACTCCAGAGTTAGAGAATGGACGAGCCTGTGTTACTCAATCCGCAGGCAAATTATCCATGATTTGTTACATCAATTTGGGTCGTGCCCTTGTGCAACTGACACAACTGTGTATGATGCTTCTGGCCATTGTCTTATCGTTTAGAATCCAGTATTGTTGTCTGGCTATGGCTCTCAACGATTGAGTTCCGCAATGCATGTTCTCTTCATGCATCTCTCGTAGCAGCATCTTAACAATTGGATCATTGTCTGGAAGCAAGATCTGATGCTTTGAGGAAAATGGCAGGTTAGATTCTTACAACCTCCTTCCGACTTTGAAGAGTCCGTTATTTCCTATTATTAGAGACAAATAGACAATTAAACTTCTTTTGTTCATTGTCCTGTGGTTGTGAGATTATTTCTGTTCAGCAGTGAATTTAATTTGTTAAATATTGCTTAAAATAAGTGTCCTAGCATGAGTCAGTTCACCTATACTCAGCGTAGTTGTAGGTGATCGGTTCTGCTTGTGGAAGGAGTTGCTGTGATTGCAACTGTATAGTTCGCTTCCCAGTTGGTCTTGGCATGTTGGCAAACTCACTTGCTTCACTCGTCGTTCTAAATCGCTGGGAGTGATGCTCGGTACCATGGACCATTTGTCTCGGAAACCGTGTAGGAATAGAGATCCAAACAGCCAGAGGTTGTGCTCGGCTAATTTTCTTGCGGAAATTCCTTTTGATAGGACATCAGCTGGGATATTCGTGGATGACACATGACGCCATTGAGATTGATGCGACACCGTTTGGATTTTTGGGATCCGATTTGCCACAAACGTGTGGTATGGTGATGCGGACGCGTTTATCCAGGACAGGACTACAGTTGAATCAGTCCACAAGTATACAGATGCCTAGTCCTCAGGCATAAGTGAATCCATTCGGACTCTATGGGTCAGTTCAACTCCTAAAACTGCAGCACATATTTCTAGCCGCAATAGTGTCTCCTTAGCTGACGGCGCAACTCTCGACTTTCAGTAGAGCAACCGGACGGATACTTTATTATTTTTGTATGTGGCTCCCACATAGACTGCTGCTCCGTATGATAGTTCTCAAGCGTCGAAAAATGTGTGTAACTCTTGTGTGACATTCACCCGCCCTCGAATATGTGTTTTGGAATTTGCATATTGTTTAGTGCATGTCAGTCAGCGCGATAATTTTTCCAATCTACCTGTAGGTGCTCAGCAAGCTCGTCGTCCTAGCCCTGCTTTAATTCCCAGTGTCTGCTTGAACATCTTAGCTTTGACCACCACAGTGGCTGAGCAGGTTAAACTAGGGCTTAATGTTTCACCGTTAATTTCATTTTCATCTCCTATGGGATCACAAATTTCGACCACGCCATACTCCCGTAAATTTATTCCTCCAGGAACTACCGGCCAATATGAGCACGCCAGGCAGCACTCAGTCTGTCGTACCTCAAGCTCTCATTGCTATACCACCTACAAAAAAGATATTTGATTCGCGGCTCTCCTCTGGTCGAACATCTGATGATGTCATTGCCTTTATACGAGGCAAAGTTAGAGCTGAAAATCTAAAATTAAAGATGGAAAAATTCAAATTTTCTTACGCTAAGGATATTTCATCCATCAAAATAAATGTCCCAAATGAATTCTTTTGCACGATATGCTCAACCGAATTCTGGCCTAAGTATGTTGTCGTCAAAAAATATGAAACAAAGAAAAAAAAAACGGCCTGTTGGGATAACCCTCCTAAGCCCGATCCGACCACTGTGCCCTCTACATCCTCTAACTCTGTCCAAAAAAACTAAATACCTCTCTGTTGTAAGGAAGCACTACGGCCGGGATATAAACTCAGCGGCCCAGAGTCCCTTTCCAGTTAAATTTATATTTTGGAAAACGTCATAAAATGGAGGTTGGTGAGGTTTTTAGGGGTGGATTTTGGCCCTGGAATTACCCAACGGCAGCCGAGGCGGGGAGGAGGGGCACAGTGGGTGATATGAGTGGCTAATTGGCATAGGAAAATAATAAAGTTGGTGTTAAAGGTGTTCATTCTGCTTTATTTCATGTTTATGATGTCTGTATTTGTCCCCAATGTGCTCGTAAATGTACTTTTATGTTATTCCTATCCCTTTAAATTCCTGCCCTGTTTCGTTCACACCAAGTTCGAATCAGGTTCGCAGGTCGCTCACCCAATAAATGTTCTTCGTCCTTCTGTGGTGGGGTCCTCGTTGTCCTGGGTCTGGTGTCCTGGTTTATATATATTTCTCGGGGTCGTCAACTGGTCACTTGGTTCTGTTTTCACTTTTAACTCTGCGCCGCGGGTCTCTGCCCTGATCGCGCTCTCTGGCCTCTTCTGCTGGCCGCTGATTGGCGGATCTCGTGATCCGGTCCTCTAGTCGTCGCATCGCCGTTTTCGTCGCGTTCCTTGAAGATGTTGTGAGCGGTGTTGCGGGCAATGTTGCCAGTGACGTCAGGCCGGGTGTGGCCGAGGTTTGGGCCCGGCCCTATAATCCCCTAACGCCTCTGGCCCTAACTAGTATTTACACCTAACCTAGTCTTATACCTAATCTTAACCTAATATTTACATCTGCTTTTAAATATTTACATATTTACTAGTGGCGGCGGCCACCCCGTGACCGTCATCACACTGTTAATCTCCTATCAGAATGTGAGAGTCTTAAATAGTAAGCTGCATAAATTGTATACTGATAGTCTTACATCCACCTCCCAAGTTATTGTGTTCACAGAAAACTGGTTAAAGCCGGTTTTTTAAGCTGCGTTCACGATTTATCGGCTACATCGGCCTGTGAGGCGCGGGGGTGGAGTCCTCATAGCGGTCATTTCCACCCTCACGTCAGAATTAGTAACTTTCAAGGAAAGCAACGATGTTGAATTCCTTTGTATAAAGCTATAATTTAATGGTCGCTTTGTTTTTATTACATGTTCTTACATTCCTCCATTGTCGGAACTGCCTTGTTTTTTGGAACCACATTTCCGGCATTCGGATGGTTTCCAAAAAGCTTTCTGATAGGAACCATTTATAAGTCTTTGGTGATTTTAATATCATTTGGGCTATTTGGTCCCTAAAAAGTTCCTCTAATACACTTCAATCCTCAGCACAACATGATTTTATTGCTGGCTTGTTTGACATCTCGCGGTCTTAAGTCTACCATGTACAAAATTTCTAAGCGCGCTTGGGTGATCTTTGGTTTCTCCCTGATCCGGCGAGTGTCAGTTTAGTGAGGGTGGCGCCACTGACGCAACCTGAAGATCCTTATCATCCTATCATTGGCGCTGAGTTACAGAAAATACCTGCCAAGGAGCTTACTGCTCTCGCAAGTCTGACTTCGACCTGCTGAATAATCTTATTTCTGACTTTAACTGGTCTGACATGGCACTGACATGGCTGATGTTGTACACATTTTTTACAAAGCGATGAATTCATTCTTTTCTGAATGTGTTCCGACCCACTATCCCTCTATTTTAAATAAACCACCTTGGTTTACTAAAGAATTGAGTTGCTTGAAAAATGTTAAGTCAAGGCTGTACACGAAATTTAAAAAAAACAGTGCTCGTTATGACCTCTCTAACTATATATCGGTTCGTACGGAACGCAAAGTGTTACAAAAACTATTTGACTGATTCTAAACAGTTCTATAATTCTGTTAACAGTAAACGTTCTGCGGTAACTCATCCTTAATCACTTTCTTTAAAAACGTAACTGTGAAGGGTAATCAGGTTATTGCCGATTTTTTTTCCCAATTTTTTCAAACAACACACTCCACTTCCAGTGACCTAAATGAGACATATTCCTATAACTTGCCTAGATCGAACCTAATATTCTGTCCATGTATAGACGAAAGCTTTCTCCTTTTAGATCTTCATCGTGTTAAGCCAGTTTATTTGCCAGGTGCCGACGGTATACCGGGCTGTGTGCTTAGGTATTGTGCTGATGCCCTTTTCTCACCCCTTCTGAAATTGTTCACTTTATATTTAGAAACCTCAAACTTTCCCCTTTTTTGGAAGGAGTCATTCATTATTCCTCTTCACAAAAAAGGTAACAAATCGGTGGCCAATAACTGTAGAGGAATTTCTAAGCTTTCGGCCATCCTTAAACTTTTTAAAAACATAATCACTCCACATTTGCAGATCAGTAATTTCTCCATGTCAGCATGGATTTGTAAAGCGAAGATCAACAACTACAAACCATTTGGAGCTCACTTCTTTCTTTTAAGGGGCTTTCAGAAAAACATTCGAACAGATGTAATGTATACTGACTTCAGTAAAGCAATTGATTCTGTTAATCATTCCCTTCTCCTCAGGAAAATCGACTTAATGGGTATTCTAATTGATCTTCCTTGGTGGATTTCTAGTTATCTGAGTGGCAGGACGCAAAAGGTCCTTTTTAAAAACAATTTATCTAATGTTCTCCGAGTGACCTCAGGTGTCCCGCAAGGGAGCCACCTGGGTCCTTTGTTGTTTACATTATTTATTAATAATCTGCCCGAAGTTTTGACAAATTCTAGAGTACTCATGTACGCGGATGATGCCAAGCTTTGCGTGCAATATAAGACCGTCGCCTACCAGTCTGACTTACAATCAGATCTTGATAGCTACCAAACCTGGTGCCGCATAAACCTACTAAACTTAAATGGCTCTAAATTTAAGCCAATGACATTCTCTCGTGTCGTTCCCAAGCTTACAATATACACGCTTAACTGCTGCTCTTTTGAAAGAATTAACTCAGTTGATGACTTGGGTGTCCGCCTGGATCCCAAACTTGTATTGATCGATCATATTTCGTACATGGTGAATAAAGCCAGGGGTATGCTCCAGCGGCCAACCTCCACGCCCAAATTACCGGCAGAGTACCCCATTCCACCGGTATTCCTAAATCCTACTAGTCGGCAAAGGTAAATCCGGTCTGACGTAGGTAGATTAATTATAACAATAACTGCAACATAAATATATGGTTTGTAAGAAGGCTTTGCTGCCTGGTAGATAGTGGATAAACCATTACCTCTAGTTGTAGCAAGAAGCACTTGGAACTAGGTGGACGGCTAGGTTGGTTCGGGTGAAGGGATGATGGTTTGAAGGCACAGCGACAGCCTCTGATGCATGAATAAAAGCTCTTGGTTGAGGCAATTTATGAATTTATTTATGAATTTTAACAATATATATCGGTACAAAAATGCTTATGGTAATAGAAATATCGTAGAACAAAAAATGTGGGTTACTGTAACTGTGGGTTATTGCCAGCTAAAAGTGACCTGAGACTTATTGCCCAATTTCATTTTCCTCATGTCCGCGTACTAGGCTTATTCGCTTGACCTGGTAACTGATACTTTATTTACGATAGGTGCATATTTCTGCGCCTGAAGATTTAATATATAATATCTATTGTGTCGGAATATTATTGCTTATAAATAAACGCTTCCGTGACTGAACATTCTCCCGGACGTTGAACAGGTTGTTGGATGAATTTGTAAATTCATGAAGTTAAGTGTTAGCTAGTTTAGGGCGAAGACGGGAGCATACTAAAGTTCTCTGGCTCTCTTTGCGAATTAGTTCATAAGAGGTATTATAATTTGAAATAGAGTACTCGCAATTGGAAAATCGATCGATCAAGTAGTACTTCTTCTCGTTTACGGCCATAAATATCTGGCCACCAAGTCTTTTCGGTTTTATTTATTTAATAACCTAATTACATATTTCATGGTGCCCCCGGGTGGACAAGATAAGAATAAAAAGTAGCAACAAAATAAAAGTGACAGTGACACATACATATATACAACATATATACATTTATATACAACATATATAAAAGTGCAGTTATTGCAATAATTGTTACCCGTGGCGCGTTTATTGTGAATTAATTAGTTTACTGTGAATTACATAATCGTGTCGGTCGCGAAATCTCCATCTGTCTTGCATCTTATTGCTGCCATCACCAAGGGATGTACCGTTGAGGAAAGTGGCAGCTGGAGTATATAAGCTAACTAAGATAACCGGGCGACGGCATATGACCGATCGTCCGAAGGCTCGCTCCGGCCAAACTGCTGACCAAGCATCTGGCCGGAATCTCGTGCATAGCCGGCAAGCATAACCCATTGGAATGGCCGCTATGAATTTTACTTTTGTTAGCTTTTAAGTTTCAGTTTCATTTTCTATTCAATAAAGCGAAGATCGCTGAAATAAACTCCGGCTCAGCCGTCACTTTTATTATTTGGAAATATTAGTTATTGTGCCGTAAGGCAATAGCAATGGAGAGAGGTCTCCCAACATAATCTTCGTAAGAAGGAAGACCAACTTCGTAAGAAGGAAGATAGTCGAGGTGACCACCCGACTCCTTAGTAGCCACCGTCTAGCTACTTACCCACGACGTATTGACTGTGTCACGGGATTACATTAATTAATTAACTGGCGCCCAACTCTAAGTTAACCCACTTTCTGTTACAAATCGGGTTACCATGTAAGTGAGCACCTCAGCCCTTAACAAGTTTCCGGTGTCTGCATCTGCGTTACTTTAAATAAATAAAATACTACACGCTGCCGGAATACCTTCTGTGGCTCCAAACCTACTAACTTATGCTTGTACTCATTGTTCGTTGACAAATTTGTTGGTGAAATTATAGGTGCTATTTTGTGTATTGTTTGCATTTAAAAATATATTTCCTAGTGCTTAGAATAATCTATGTGCATTTGTTTAAATTACTCTTGCTAATTATCGGCATTTAATTCTGCCGTTTGTGGGTGCATAAATTGTGAATTATTTTATATAATTTTTCATACCTTTTTGTTCGTACCCAATGTGCAGTTATAAATAAAATATAAATATTTTATATCTCTACCATAGCGCAGTGGCGCTACTGGAATATAAATTAATGTAAATTCATTTAAATTATTTTTCGCCTATCATCGGCATTTAATTCTGCCGGTGCATGAATTGTGAATTATTTGTATCTTTTTGTTCGTACCTAAATTCTTGGTATTTGCTTCACAGTGCAGTTTTTAATTACCCCCACCACGCTATCGTGAACCTGACACGGCCTTATATGCATTTGTGTGAATTTTTTTTTTTCTCTTTACTTCTTTGTTTGTTGCGGCTCGGTGTGACAAGCTCACATACATCGTTGCTAAGGCATCCTCATATATGTTTGTGTGACAGATTTTTACTCTTCGCTTCTTTGTTAATTACAGCTCGATTCGACGAACTCAAATACATCGTTGTTGAGGCATCCTCACATATATTTGTGCGACAAATTTCTAATCTTTGCTCCTTTGTTTATTGCAGCTCGATGTGACGAGCTCTCATACATCGTTGCTAAGGCGGCAGCCCCGCCCCCGCATTCCCCTGGCCATGCCAAATGGACAAAATAGCTTGAGCGGACATTCCGTGGCCAGCTCAATTTGACTTCACCACACATGACCTCTCCGTTCGTACAATATAGGGAAAGTTAACAATACAA
This sequence comes from Drosophila mayri, assembly GCA_008042485.1. Lineage (NCBI taxonomy): Eukaryota > Metazoa > Arthropoda > Insecta > Diptera > Drosophilidae > Drosophila > Drosophila mayri. The sequence goes on along the minus strand of VNJN01000603.1, from coordinate 1,634 downwards.
TAGTGAATTAGAGTCCGATAGTGAAAGGCCCCCGCAAACTTCAACCCCAATGCAGGCTCCCGCTAATCCCCTTTCAGCACAAATCATGGACGCGAATCAACTCAAAGACGTGATTCACGCCGCCATCAACATTGCCGTTGCGGGGGTGACTGCCGAAGCGGAGCTCAGAGAAGCCAGATTGCGCTCAGCTATTGATCAACTGGCCGCACAAGTTGCAGCGGTGCAAATGGCACCTGCACAGACAGCAGCTCCGGTGATTAAAACATATGAACCCATTGACATTAGAGACAATATTCAATGTAACGAGCCCCTAAACGCTTTGAAGTGCCTGCCCGAATTTACGGGCGCACAAGATTCATATTTTTCTTGGCGACAAGCGGCAAAAGCCGCATACTTTATATTTGAAAAATATAAAGACAGCTCTCGCCATTGCCAGGCTGTGGTAATTATTAGGAGTAAAATAAGAGGCCCTGCCGATGCTGTGCTATTCTCGTTCGGCACTATACTAAATTTTGACGCGATCATAGACCGCCTCGATTTTACATATAGTGACAAACGCCTTCTCCGTAGAGAAGGAAACCTTACACTTCTGCAATATTATGACAAGGTTAAGAAAAAGCTGACCTTGCTAACTCACAAAGCAACCATGTCGTACGAAAAATCGGTGGCAGGTGTACTCTGTTGTGTATGGCGATATGAAGTGACACGATCAGGTTGAATGCTAGGTCTCAAGTGATTTTATTTGGGAGAGCAGAGAGTGGCCCACAGTTGCCAACGGAAACGGAATCAGAGTATCTAACGTATAATGTACGGTTTGATGTAACAGAATTTGCTTATACATAACACATCTCCTCCCTTAATTATCAACGATTAGAATTTAGTTTAGGTTTCCTAAAGTCCTTTGGCTGAAAACGATCGACTTCTTGGCGAACTCTGGAGCTCTGGCGTACTGGTATGCCAGAATAACGGCGCGTTCGTTGAATCTGCTGCGGATGCTGAATAGGCTCTGTTGTGCGAGATGCTGGAACAGACTCAGGACACTGAACGGCTGGCAGGGTTGATGGTTGGTCTTGTCGTTGTGATGCTTGACTGGAACACGGTTTTGGAAGTTCAGGCATCCACCAAAACTCTGGAGTCTTCTCAATGTAGTTATCATCTGACAACTTCGGTTTAAGCTGGTTAAAATGGCGCTTGATATAGCCATTTGTGGTGCGAACGATGAAAAGCATTTTTCCAATTGGACGGTCAATTATGCCTTCAATCCACTTTTCTCCTCGTGCATAGTTTCGAGCGTAGACCTTCTGATTTGGGGAATATTTGGTCACTGGCTGCTTAGCTTCGACAGGCTGCTCGAAAAGTTGAGTGAGTACGGTGCGGACCGCTCGACCATGAATTAACTCGGCAGGACTTTTTCCTTGGGCGTTTGGCGTGAATCTGTAAGATGCAAGATATTTCGTTACAGCTACTCGCAGTGGTATACCGTCTTGGAGGTTCTTCTTGACTGAGAACTTGAACGTTTGCACAAAACGCTCTGCTAATCCGTTGGATGCTGGGTGGAACGGTGCTGTGGTAATATGTTTTATTCCGTGTAGCTTGCAGAATTCTCCAAAAGCGTCAGCTGTAAGCTGAGGACC
>VNJN01000599.1:0-12909 GCA_008042485.1 Drosophila mayri | reverse complement strand
ATCAACCTCCAGCACTTCCTGTACTTCCTTTTCGCGACGAGTTCAAAGAACTGCCAAAAACTTGATTCACAACCAGTTCTCTAAACCATCGATTTTTATTGTGCCAAATTTTAGTCGCATCAACTAAGGCAAAAATATAACTAATCGTGAGAAAAACATTGAATTCGGTTAAGTTCAGTGGGGTTGAAGGTCGTCCGTCTGCCGTGTTCCGGGACCATGTGGGCGTTGGTTTTTTAGAACTTTGGTATAAAAACTGAAACACTCGTTGGCCAAGCAAGTCAGTTAAGTTCAAGACGAATCAGAAACATGGTCAAGATCAGGTCTTCGGTGAGTGGAAGCAGCCTATCCTATTTTACCGATGATTTCTCATAGATCCATTTATCTTTACCAGTTGGTGGTGCTCCTGTCGCTCTGCGCCTGTTGTTTGGCCCAGTATCAGTATCCACAGCAGCGCCCGTCCCCCTCGTCCGGAGCTGGAGCGCAGCCCTCTGGTGGACAGGTAGATAACCGCATCCTAGGAAATCTGCTGGGCGGCGGAGGTGGAGGTCTCCTTGGAGGCGGTGGCGGCGGCGGCGGCATCTTTCCCTTTAATCTATTGGGCATTCTGGGTGGCAACCGACCTCAGCCACAAGCAGTGCCTCAGCCCTACCCAGTGCCAGTTCCCTACGGTGGAGGCTACGGCGGTGGATATCCCGGCGTGTTTGGTGGCGGCTACACTGGAGGCTTGGGAGGCGGTTATCCGGGTGGCGGCTTTGGCGGTGGCTTCGGCAATCCCTACGGCGGCGGATATTATGGCTAAGCTCATGAGCTGTAGATATCCTCAAGTATTATTTGCAAATGTTTTCGAGATTAGTCTTTTAAGTTGTTGACATTGACCATTAAATTAAAATGCATGTTAAAAAAATAGTGTCCGGGTTGTTTTGACTTTGGCTGGGCATTTCCCACAAGGGGATGTAGCTCAGATGTGTCAAATGCTCTAGTTGTTAGTCATCTCTATGTTTATGCCTTGATTGAGCTTTTTAATATGCTGACTGCCACAAGCAAAACTTGTTTCTTGGCCAACAGATATCAACTTTCAGCCTTGATAGTGTTCGATTGTTTGAAATTAGATAAGAAGTACGCAATGCGGGTTCGTTGAAACCAACTTATGCATTTAATTTCCGTTTCCGGTCAGTGAAAGTTGCCCGAAAGAAAACACAAACACCTGGCAATTGGGTATGGGACATCCTTCTGGCCACTGTTGTCCCAGGACAAACAAAAATAAACTCGAGCTGGAGGGAAATGGACTGAGATGGACAGGATTCAACGCCTTAACATATGGGGAAACAGATACTGGCCCGACTATCTGCGATCCCAGTTGCCAGATCCGTCCACTATCTGCACTTTCACACTTCTGTTTATTCAACTGTCGCTTGCTTGGCGCATGTTTGTTTGTTTGTTTGTTGCGGCCACGCCTCTGGGCACGGGCTCTATTATTATTTTCACAAGTTATATAAAAATAATAACAGAGCGGACACCGAGGCAGAGACAGAGGCTGCGGCTACAGCATACGGAGCTGACCAAGCCGGTGGATGGCCATCCATTATGCTGCCGGGCATTTATTTGCCAAACAATTGAATCGTCCTCCTGCTCCTTGGACAGTTTGCAACCACTTCATCAGCCATCCTCGTCCTCGTCCTTAACGGCAGCTATCTTATGGTTTATGATGGAATCAAAACAAATGCCGGAGCAGCATCGTAGCCCGAGCTCATCCTTGCCATGGCAAGGATCCTGATGATGATGATGAGTTTGTTTATGCAGATTGCTTGTGGAGTTTTTCCTTTGGCGTTAATGGATAAATGGACATGTGAGTGTGTGCGTGGTAACCCTTTTAGTCGATTTTTGAGGAAGCACTGGGCCACTTTCGAAATCTAGTTGGTAATGTCAACAAAGTGATTTTAATTGCACATTTCAATGCTTTTTCGTTTAATTTTATTGATACTTTGTATGTACTAGCTGAGCCCAGGGTGTAGAGGATTTAAATACATTTATTCATTTTATTAAATAGTTTCAGTTTTCTTAAAAAAATGTCAAACTTATTATTACAATCTTTACAAAATAATAACTTTATATTCTCTTTCCAAAAATAACAACAATTACATTAATTTTCTCGGAAATGGAGTTTAATCCAACAGCAAAGTTTATTAAAGAAATTCCTTTATTATAAATAAAATTTTTATGATTTATTTTAAGTTTTATAAACATGTATTTTAAATTTAATTTTGGTAATAGGAATAACACTTTTGTGCGTTGTTTATGGAGCTCGCATTTATCTGAAGAACTTAGAAAAAGAGAACTTCGAGTGTATAACTTTCAGCTTTCTTTTTTTGTGCACACTTTTCAATTAAAATTGTATTGTTTTCTTTTACTTTGTCTGCGTTGTTTACTTAGGCGAGCGTTTCCTCGGGCTCCTTGTTTTCCGGTTCATCCCAGCTGCGGTAACGGTATTGGTAAAGGCACTGGACGTTGTCCTGGTCCCGCAGAAGGTCCCGAAGGTCCGAGGTTATAGCCACCGGCGCTGGCCGATGCCGCGCCCATTGTGGAAGGCGGTAAGATGGCTGGAGGCGGCGGGGGCAAAGACGCGCCCGGACGCAGAGGCGATCCACTGCCAAAATAGCCATAGCCCAATGGACTCCCGGCTGAAGCGGAGTTCTGATCGCTCTGGTAAATATAAACGTTGCTGTTCCCCTGAGCCTGCTGCTGATTCAAGGGCATTGTGTAGAATCCACCAGGAGAGGTGTAGTACCCTGGCTGTGGACCAATGGCCGCCGGATTGCAACCATAGATAGGACAATTGTAATATCCGGATATGGGGTAGACGGGACCAGCAAACAGCGGGTCCGGATGGTGATAAGCCATCCAACGATTGCGCCAGCGACGGAACAGAGTTCCCAGAAAGAAAAACGAACGCCCATCGATGGGCTCTGGCCCGGAAGAGTCCAGATCCAGACCGGGATCAGCCTCAGACTCCACAGCGCCACTGCTGGTGCTTGTCAGGATCATCAGAAACACAAACTGAAGTACTGACATCTTTCCAACTGCATCGATGAAAGCCTCCAGGTAAACTGCCGCCCATTCGATTTCCACCAACCCAAACTGGAGCAGCTGAATGAAGACCCGGCGCCTAATGGGCCTTGTAATGAGCATGCGAGTGCTGTAACTTGGTTAAGGCCAACAAACCATGAAGATTTATTAAAACTACTATATGACTTCAAGGCTGCCCTGACTGTCTACTAAAAATGAGTCAGGCCTAAAATTTGCAATCTGTGAAATTTAAGAAGGTTTAAATTTAATAAAAAAAACTTAAATTAAAAGGAAAAGTTTCAAAACAAAAGAAGTTTGTAACTAAAGGAATTGAGAAAATAGGAAAAAATATGTAAACAGTATTCATATACATACATATGTTGCCTAAATACAAATTATGTGGCAGTATAAATATATAATTATATACCGCATATATATATGAAGACTGAACTTTAAATAGTTCACATTTTTAAAATTTGTTTGTATACTATCAATAGGCCCAAAAACTAAACATATCCAATTTGTAAGCATTGCCCGATGAGGCGTTGGCTCTGAAGCCACGAAATATGCAGCGCCCCACACATCGGGGATGTAGCTCAGATGGTAGAGCGCTCGCTTAGCATGTGAGAGGTACGGGGATCGATACCCCGCATCTCCAAGATATACTTTTTTAATTTTTACTATATTTTTCCTTTTGATAATTAGACTTATGGTAAACTTATTAACTAAATTTTCCCGAATTTACATAATTCCCAGACATATAGCACCTTAGCACCCCTGAATTTCCTTTTTACAAAAAACCCGCACGTGTCAGCAATTTTTCATTATTAAACGCAAAGAAAAAATTTCAAGTTTTTACCTTTGCTGCATGATTTTATTTTGCCACATTACATACTTTCTGAGGACAACAAAAAACGATTTGAGTTATGAGTTCTGCGTGCCAGGTGTACTAACAATCGGGGACACTTATCAAATCATAGATTATGCGGCAGGGAAACACCCTGCCAAGCAGTGCCTTCCAAAGGAAATACCAAACATAAAACCAGCCCGCAGAGAAAAACCCGCATACCTTGGCATCGCCCTGGAGGCCTGCGAATAAAGTGTGCAAAAAACAGGTGACAACAATCAGGGAGAGATGGGAGAAGGGGGAGCAGTCTGAAAAAACATAAACAAAAGCCCCACTAAGGGCTGAGAAAATTCACGCGCCCGTGAAAATTTCGCACGTTTTTATGGCTTTCATGAACAACTTCTTATGTCCCGAACCCAAAACCATCCTTGGAAAATGTGAATAATGGCCACATAGATTAGCCTGCGACCGTTTGATTTGTCTCCATTCCCGAAAATCATTTAATTAAAAAAATATGCAAACTCAACGGAAAAACTACAAACGAATTAAGAGGGCGAAACTTTCCATAAACTTTGTTGCCATCAAAACAATAAAAACCGCAATCCTCGGCCGGACTTTGCCTTTGTTATCGAAGCTCGAAACGGACAATGGACAATGGCCGAGTGTCCTTTTTTACGACAAAGCCAAATCCGGCGGAACCACATAAATTATGTTAATGCCTATGCCATGTACACGCCCACTGAGTCCGGCCGGGCTCTCCATCCAGGATAATCAGAAAAATACACAGCACACACATCGGTTAGACGAGGGACATTTGCTTAGTGGTTGTGTGAGATAGTTTTTGTGCAGTCCGTTGAGAAAATTGCTGACAATTGCTAAAAATCCTCGGGGTGACAATGAGGTCTGACTCGGTCTTTGGGAAGGGTCGTTGGAACCTTCCAACACATGTCGGGGCGGGAACTAAGCCAATATTGGTTGGGGGAAAAGTCTGGGCAAATATTTCGGGTTATTTTGGCGAGTTGGCCAAAGTTCGAGATCATCAAATGGAGCTAGCCAGGCAACTATCATATCCGATAAGTGAAAGCCAACCAGCATCCAGTGCGCAGCAGAAACACACAAAAATTTTTAATTCTCGAGAGGAAATTAGAAGAGGACATTGCTGTATCCGACTTACGAAGCACACAAAAGACCGAGAGAAAGGACATTGGAAATTAAATGTATAAAAATTATTATCTTTCCCCTGATATGTGGTATATCTACAGTACAGCTGTAGTTAGGATAGTAGTATTAGTTGAAAAAAAAACCAAAATACATATTAGAGTATATTCATTTATGACTTAAGGGACGCCTTTAACTGAGCTTGGGAATTTCTTTTTGAAACTAGATCCGTTAAGTTACAAAGTAGATTTTTTTTTATTCTTTTCAGAAAATATTTAATTTCGAAATATCTATTATAATTATATCTTAACTTAAATAAATGTATTTCTTAACCATGTCAAGGTCTCATATTATTTTTACCCCAACTGTAGGCAACTTTGTTCAGCTTGTCTGAAGTTGGTTTTTGTTGCATTGTTCCATAATTATAAATATACAAATAAAGCGCCCATTGGGCTTGAGTGCGTTTGAGTATAAAAAAGCAAGATAAGCACAGAGGCAACGGCGAGTGCATGTAAATAAATTGAAACAAATAAGCTGACGAATGCCGGCTAATTGCAGGGAGTCCCCGCGTGCCACCTCTCTGGAAAAGCGAATGAAATTGAAAAGCCGTTCGTTCCATTTGCAAGGCAAATATGCGACGCCCTCGCATCTACGGGCATTCTTTTCCTTTTTTTTCTCCTTGCGGTGGCCAACATCGCAACATGCTGTCGAACATTTCCGGCGGACAGCGCCGTTCGTTTCCGTTATGCAACGCCGCTGCAAGGACAACAACAGGTGGACATGGGGCCGGAGGATGTGCGCGTGGGTGGCGAATCCGTTGCCTCTGTTTACGCAGGCCGAACTTTTTGTCAGCTGTCATCGGGCAGACGTACAAAAGAAAAACGAGAGTTTTTCCCTTTATCCTGGCCTCAACAAGTCGAAGGCTCGAGGAGTGACAGCTGCAGCGCCTGTGCAATGAATGTGCGGCAGAGAAATAAATCGAACTTCACAAAAAAAGGGATACTCTCCACATGACAATTTTTGTTGCTTGCGATGATGTTGGAAATTTGGAAACTTCTGTAGAATAAGCACATAGAAACATAAATAATAAAAATATCGAAAATACTCATAATTAATTAATTTATTTATAAATTTTTAAACTAGCAAAAATTAACATTGTTTAAATAAATGAATTTTTACGCATTGACCATCTATCGGTTAACCGAAAACTTTAAATTAAAACTGAGACCTATTAATAAAAATAAAAAATAAAAAAATAAATAAAATAATTTGGTTATTTTAACAAATAAATTTAAAAAAAAATATCACATCGATTTGTGAAGGCCCCGGCGAGATTCGAACTCACGATCTCCTGTTTACTAGACAGGCGCTTTAACCAACTAAGCCACGGCGCCACTTGATCTCGGAAAGTTCAATGAGCAATAATTGCTTCTGCGCTATTTTATCTTAGACAATTTTCTTGAAATGTATGCGGAATGGATCTTACCAGAATGCTGGGAAATATATAGTAAAAAGCTTTTATTTCTGATTCTTATATATTTTCCTTTAAATATTTTAAATAACTTAATCTTAATATAGTTATGATTGAAGAATGTTATTAATGAATAAATGACTGTGGTTTGCTAGAAATTAAACTTCTTAATTAAAGTGCATATAAAATTAACGTTTAAATTGGTGTTAAGTTCTTTTATTTATTTATTCGCGGTTGAGTCACGATATTTCGTATCTTATCGAATATACATTCTTGTATATATGGAACATAAATTGGGGAGTCCCCGAAAATCTTATCCATGATTGCCAAAGTGAAAAAAGAGACATATATGTATATCAGTGCTTCGATTAGCTGTCCTGTAATAAAATCGTGGGGGAATGTACCAAAGATACATGGGGTACTATTGCGACAAAATATTTCAGGCTATAAAAGCGCCCGTTGCATTTAAGAAATTATTTAGACTACAATACGCAGTCCAACAAGTAAGACGAAAACTATGGAGTGCAAACCGACAGTAGACGAGAAGACCGGCCAGGCTGCCGCCCAGTTTGGAGTGAAGGTGGGTAACGATGTGGCCAATGTCCGTGGCGGTGTCTTTGCCTCCACGCCCAAAACAAACGGACCCGTCACAACGGGTGTCTACGGGGCGGTGAACACGTAAGTTCTTTTCTTTTTTTTCTAAATTAATATTTCCTAATTAAAATTAAAATTGTTTTTATTTCTTACGAAAAAGCCCGAGTCAAGGCCTGGCCATAGAGCACAGTAAAATTGCAGGCGGGGCCAGCACCACCACTGTGGGCGGCCATCTGAACTCAACTGGAGGTCACCGGCTAGATTTGGAGGTCTCTCGAGTGCCGCAGTTCAATGTGACCACCATGCAGGCTACCGGCACGGCCAATCTCTACACCTCGCCCAGTGGCAACCTGAACCTCAATGCCACCGGCAATGCCAATCACAATTTGCGGGGTCCTCGACGCGGCAAGACTAATTATAGCACCGGTCTTAACTTACGATATAACTTTTGATTTATTGTAAGACAGCGGAAAATCACTTTTCCCCAACTTTAATATTTGCACAATAAAATTGGCAATAAACGAAGTATTTCTGTTTTCTTTCTTAAATTTATATTCGAACCTATCCAAATTGAAGAGATTTAAAAATTTTCTTTAATGTTATGGACCACAGTCGCTTTGTAACTTTTTTAATTTAAATTATTTCTTTAAACAAAGTATAAACAACCTTAAAATAATTATTAAAACAAATTATAGAAGCCTTTTTATATGGACAGTATTATTTTAAAAAGAAAACACTAAAACAGGAAAGGAATCTTTGTAGTTTTTGGTATAAAGTTACGGTGGCAAATTTACTTACTTTAACTCTCAAATGACAGCTTAGGATATTTTCAAAAGAAAGAAAGTATAAATCAATGGCAATATTAATAGGCTACTCTAGCAATAATTCTTAATCTGTAATTCGAATAATTCCAATCGCTTTGATCGCATTGATTTGCCATTATTTATCAGGCCGAATTCGCAAAATAATCTTTGGATTCAGCCTTAGACCCTCAGCTCCTCCACAAATATGAACGCAACCCATGACAAACCAATTTTTGACTAGGCAGCTACGGAGCTAGTCAGTCTTGGAAATTCTTTTATTTTTTTCCAATGTGTGCAGGCAGGAAGAACACAATTAATGATTAAATGACTTTGTGGTTTGCTAGAAGTAAAACATTTTAATAAAATTAACATTCAGTTAATCTTAAGTTATTTCATTTACTTTTGCGGTTAAGGCACGATATTTCATATCTTATCGTATATACTTTCTCGTATATACATAAATTAGGGAGTCCCCGCCAATCTTATTCATGAATGCCAAAGGGGAAAAACAGATGCATATATCTGTGTATCATAGCTTGGATTAGCTGTCCAGTAGAATGGGAATGTACCAAAGATGCGTGGGGTACTTTTGCGACAAAATATATCGGGCTATAAAAGCGCCCGTTGCATTTGTGAAATTATTCAGACTACAAGACGCAGCCCAAGAAGTAAGACAAAAACTAAGAAAAATAGTTCAAATGGATTGCCAAGCGACTGGAAACCCCAAGACCGGCCAGGCTACCGCCCAGTGTGGAGTGAAGGTGGGTGACGATCTGGCCAATGTCCGTGCCGGTGTCTTTGCCTCCACACCCGGCACAGGTGGACCCGTCACAAAGGGTGTCTACGGGGCGGTGAATGCGTAAGTTCTCTTATATTTGTTCTAAATTAATAATATTTCAAATTAAAATGAATATTTTCTTATTTATTATAAAACAGCAATGGACACGGCCTGTCCCTAGAGCACGGTCACATCGCGGGCATGGGAAGCACCACCACTGTGGGCGGCCAGGCGAATCTCCACCACAGTCAGAGCTCCACTCTAAACGCCACTGGATTCCACAGCCACAGTCGCACTCACGATCAGTTCGGCGGAAGTCTCAATCTGCACACAGCTGCGGGTCACCAGGCTGCTGTTGGGGTCACTCGAGTGCCGCAGTTCGATATGACCACCATGCAGGCATCCGGTAGGGCCAATCTCTACACCTCGCCCAGTGGCAACCTGAACCTCAATGCCACCGGCAATGCCACCCACCATTTAAGCGGTCCTCGACGCGGCAAGTCTAATTTTGGCACCGGTCTTAATTTACGATATGACTTTTGATTTATTGTAAGGCAGCGGAAAATCACTTTTCCCCAACTAATTTAAACACTTTGATATTTGCATAATAAAATTGGTAATAAACGAAGTATTTCCGTTTTCTTTCTTAAAATTATTTTCAAACTTATCCAAATAAATTCTTGCAGTTGCGTTTACTAAACATTTTTTAACCAAATTAAGAATTTATAGAGAGACTTAAAATAATAATTTAAAGTATTATGTAAAACAAATTATAAACCACGTAAAAATTATTCTTATAAAGAATTTTAGGAGGCTCTTTTAATAGACAGTATTAATTTAAAAAGAAAACGCTAAACAGAAAAGTAATCTGCGTAGTTTTTGGAAAGCTGAAGTTAGTATAAAGTTACGGTGGCAAATTTACTTACTTTAACTCTCAAATGACAGTTTAGGATATCCATTTTTTGTAACTTATCGATCAGAAGATATACAAAAAAAAAGATTTTAAATAATTGGAAATATTAATAGGCTATTCTAGCAATAATCCTTAATCTGTGATTCGAATAATTCCAATCGCTTTATATTTTAATTTGCTCGTAACCTTCATCATCCAAAAAACCCAAACTGCTGTCAATACTCGCATCGATTTGCCATCGTTTATCAGGCCAAATTCGCACAATAACCATGGAAGAATCTTTGGATTTCAGCCTTAGACCCTCAGCTCCTCCACAAATATGAACGCAATCCATGACAAACCAATTTTTGACTAGTCAGCTACTCTCGGAAATTCTTTTATTTATTTTTTTTTTTTTCCAATGTGTGCAGGCAGCGCAACCGTTAAGTGCCATAAAAATAATTCAAAATAAATTGCTTTACATAAAAAATTTGGTTTCGGCAAAAACCCGCAACTGTTTTATAAGGTGTATAATTTGGCCATAATAATGCGCATCAGGGCAGCACCCATCGCGGCGGGGTTGGTTATTAATTCTAGGGCGAGACATAAATAACGCGTTTTATGCGTAAATATACTTTGCATTTCTCGCAGACGCCGCCAAGTCCTAGTTAAGCCGTAAAAATTACACCAGAAAGTCGAGAAGCTCAGGCCCAGAGCCTTGCCACCGCAAGTCATGTCAGCTGGCCTAATCCTCAGGTAGATATCCGCCTTGATTGGCCGCTGTGAAAGATGCCGAGTCAATATTTTTGATATACCCAAGGGGCCTGTCTGGGGATTGTGTGAGTGGGATAAACGCTGACTTGTAATGTCATGTAATTAGGGTCATAATCGGCTTGCCACTTGAGGCCTTATCTCGCTGCCCAAAATGGCTTTGTTATGCAAATGCCAAACGATGCCCAAATAAGGCTAAATAAATTCTTATTGCTTATATATTTTGGGAAGTCTTGGCATTCAAATTAAAAGGATATGGACCTCTTTAAAAATATCAATATATTGAAGGTATTAAAGCAAAATAAACTTAAGCTTTGCAACTTTATATAGTAGATACTTTGTAAAGAATAAAGATAGAATATTTCAAGCTTTTAGAATAATTGAATTAAACAAGTTGACAGCCGATTAAAGCTTAGTTTAACCCTTAACAACACTAAAGTTTCAAAAGTCCCTTCCTTCCAAAACTGACAAATCAACAAAAGGTCTTCGTTGACAACCGTTTCCTAGGCAGCCAAAAACCCAGACCGGACTAATAAACATTATTTATCATCAAGCCGTATCAGTATTATATGTCCTTAGGAGCTACATATATTTATTCAAATGGATTTCACGTACTGCGAGTTCCCCAGCACCGTTTCCATTGACACCTTCAAGGCCTATTTCAATCTCACCGATGTCAAGTTGCCCAAAGTCGGCGGTAAATCATTGGACACCAGCCAGAACCCCAGCGAAGTCCAGGAAGGCCAGGCAAATCAAGCGAAAAGTCTGCGACATCTCGTCCTCGACGCCATTGTCGAGAACTGGAGTGGTGAGCAATGTGTCTACTATATACTTTATAGTATAAAGTCAATTTTTATTTACGTTCAAAAGCAATAAAATAGTGAAGAAATATGTTTATGTTGTAATTTACGAATAAAACACAATTAGTTTAGTTTAAGTTTTTATATTTTATGTTTTATGTTATGCACCGCAACACCACTTTACACAAGCAAATTCAAGATCAAAAGGGAAGAGGAAGAAAAAAACAGTGTGGCCGTATGAGGCATATTCAATAATATCTTAAATGGTAAAATAAAGAGAGGGTATGCAAATGATATTTTTGTAAAGGAATAGGGGTATTCCAACACGCCCCCTCAAAAATAGCATCTCAAAAAAAATAAAAATTAATATTACGATTTCATTTATAATGTACTAATTCTAGTGTGTGCGTTGTGCATTCTGGGAAGAGTTTACGATCCAGCATTCGCTGCAAGGATACGGGGAAAACCCAGAAAAACCCGATCAGATCACTCGATAGATATAACAAACAATTAAATTCAAATTTCAAGATAAGTTAACGATGATTAAACCATATGGTGATTATTCAGTCGTCTGCAGCAGTCCCAATTCATTTCGAATTTCCACAAACTTCGCAGCAGGCAACGGTTTTGTAAAAATATCCGCAAGTTGGTTCTCTGTGGAAATGTACTCAAGAAAAATTGTATTATTTTCAATTTGTTCTCTGGCAAAATGATATTTTATATCAATATGTTTTGCTCGTTTATGACATGAGGGATTATTTGCTATGCTAATACAGCCTTGATTATCTTCATAAATTTTAATTGGCTTTTCTAAGTTGATATTAATACTAGTAAAAAGAGATTTAAGCCATAATGCTTCTCTTACGGCTTCAAATAATGCCATGTACTCAGCCTCAGTTGACGAAGCTGCTACTGAGTTCTGCCTCTTTGTGTTCCAACAAATTAGGTTTGAATCGAACATTTTAAATAAAAAACCTGTGGTACTTTTCCGATCAATTTCACTACCTCCCCAATCGGAATCCACATAACCAATTAAAGTATTTTGAAAGGTGGTATTCCTTTTAAAAATCAGTTTCATATTAATAGTGCCCTTTAAATATCTAAGAACCCTTTTTAAACACTGCCACAATTCGGAATTATTTTTACTACTATATCTACTTAAAATATTTACTGCAGTAGTTAAATCTGGACGTGTACATAGCATTATGTACATTAAACATCCTATAAGGTTACGACAGGGGGCATTGCAGTTTTCATCTGAATTAAGAAGCTCGAAATTTAATTTACTTGGTAAAGGAGTACTTACTGCATTACAGTTATCCATATTAAATTTATTTAAAATTTTCTTAACATATGCAGCTTGACTTAAGTAAATTTTATCTTCTTGCATTTCTATTCTAATACCAATAAAATGCCTTATCTCTTCTAGGTCGGTCATCCTAAACTTTTCCATTAAATACTTTTTGAAATTATTCATTGTATTCATATTCCCCGTTGCTATTACCACATCATCAACATATAACAGCACATAAATGTTTTTCTGTACATCACCTTTGTCAAGGATATATATACAGCGATCTACTGCAGAGTTTACAAACCCACAGTCTTTTAATGCTTGCTCAAACACTTCAAACCAGCATCTAGCGGCTTGTTTGAGTCCGTAAATTGCCTTATTCAATTTACATATATTTTCACCTTTGCATGGCATACCTTCAGGAAGTCTCATATATAT
>VNJN01000598.1:0-15395 GCA_008042485.1 Drosophila mayri | reverse complement strand
AGTCCGTTTGCAGAAAGGACAATTTGGGGGTTTGTAGCTGTTATTTCCAAGATAATAATTGTAAGCCGTTAATGAATTTCTTACGCGAAAAATTTAAACTAAACATAAGTAATTATCCAAACATAGAAACATCGTCGCAAGTTATAAATAGTAATAATGCAAAATAAAAGTATTTTTTTTTTTACCTGATATATATATATATATAAAAAAAATGATTATATATATATAATATATATCAGGTACAAAAAAATTATTTTTATTTTGCATTATTACTATTTATATTTATATTTATATATATATATATATATAATATATACTATACTATTATACTAAATTATATATTTATACATATATATATACATATATGGTGGTGTAATATATATCAGGTATAAAATAAATTGAACCAAAAAAAGAGATTTTACCTGATATACATATATCTATCTATATATAAATCTATTTTTTTGGTTCAATTTATTTTATACCTGATATATATAGTACACCACCATATATGCATACATATATAAATATAAATACATGTAATTAATATAAATATATATATATATTTATTTATATTTATATATGTATACATATATGGTTGTGTAATAAATATCAGGTAAAATCTTTTGTTGTAAAAAACTTCGTTTCTTTTGGGTGTCCTACGACGCCTTTCTTTTTTTATCATCTTTGATAATATATTATTATATCTCTAAAGTTTCACGAGGAATAATTAACTATTTCCTATTTTTTTCACTTTTTTCAGTCTCAGACTCAATGGTTTATTTGGTTATACGACATTCTCCAAGTGCATGTACTGTATACTGTATATGACTTTAATACAATACATTTCAACACAAGAACTTTTAAAGTTGTTTACAAGTCTATTATCCTATTGTCTAATTTGTTTGCTAAGGAATCTAAAATTGACGTTGGTATAATTCTAAGTTCCATGTTTGGTTTCACTTGCCAATTGAAGCTGGTCTTTTCAATATTAACGGCAGCATTTTTGATATACAAAATGCTCTTAATTGACCAGGGTTGGTCTCTGGTTATAAACGCTATAAGTAAATACAATAATTCATTAAAGAATATTGTTAATCACAGTTTTTTATATAGTAGGACGTTATCTGAATGAAAGTACAGTATGTTTCTTTTTTAATGAGAAATTTGTAATCCAACTGAAACAAATTGAACATTATACTAGTTTAGTATTAATTAATACAAAATCATTAAAGAAAGATCAGTTGGAAGAGAAAAACGGTGACGAGCTTCTACGAAAAATTACAATGTCCCTTGAGGTTACACACTGTCAGGTAAAACATTTAAATATATTTTTTGTATTACTTTATGTATCGTTTAATTGTATGTTCTGTGGTCAGACATTTGTTGTATTTGGTCCAGATATTCTCCGTTTTGTGGATGTCTTTACAAAAGCTTCAATGTATTCAATATGGCGATCCTTGCATAACAAATTCGTTTTTGCATACGTCGCAAACGAATTCAAGGAAGAGCTCTTCAAAAGAGCTTTTTTCGAGGGTAAATATCATAGTCCTTCTATCTCCCTCTTTATTTTATTTACTTTAGATCAAGCAAACCTTCTTCTTGTTGTACGGGACTATGCAACTGGTGGCGTTTTCGACATGAAAACCAACAAATATGTTGGACCTAGATCAGAAAACCCAGCGCAGCTTAGACTTCTTGATAGGTACTATGTCTCCGAACAAAGATTTCAGGAGGGCAATTCTCTTTTCCCGGACAAGCTTAAAGATTTGAAAAGACGCGAAGTCACCATAGCTGGGTTCAACTACCCTCCATACACTGTTATTAAACAAGTAAGATTCACTTTATTTTATAATATTAAAATAATAAGATATAATACGGAATCTAAATCTTTAAGTCTCATAACAATGTCACCTTTGAAATGATATTCCATAAACTATACAATCTAGTTTATGGAATCCTTTCATTTCCTGTCCTTTCTCTTGGACGTTTATGTACTACGGTCAGTACACTTTAGTGGCCCTTGTAAAACCAAGTAGGTGCCTGTTAGGGTGTTAGGTATTAGTAGACGCGGTGGAAAATATAAAAAAGAATATTAGGAAATAAAAATACAACTATTGAAATATATAAAGTTTAGTTAGGTGTCATATAATTTTTAGACCACCGTTTAATAAATCCATTTACTATGCCCGAAATATGATTGACAAAGTCAAGTTTGGGATCCAGGCGGACGCCGAAGTGATAAACTGATTTAATTATTTCCAAAGAGCACCAGAAGCGTGTAAATAGCGATCTTGGGAACGGCACGGGAGAATGTTATTAGCTTGCACTTAGAACCATTTAAGTTTAATAGGTTTAAGCGGACCCAGGTTTTGAAATTATCAAGATCTATTTATAAATCAGATTTTTTTTTTTTTTTTACAATTTTTTTTATTTTCTATTTTTCTTATTTTTTGACATTTTTCTAACATTTTGAGTGACAATAAACCTATTTTGAGGAAACTTCTAATAGCTGAAGCATTTCTGGACTATAAACATTTGATTCCTGATCCGTTTGCGTCTTAAAATCATTCAAAACAAAATAAATTAATTTTACCGCTGCAAATGCCCTTGCGCCCTCAGTTTTGAAGGTATCTAAACGAAACTTTGCAGTTAGTCGTTTATATACTCTCACTCCTAGATATGTCGGAACGGGCCGGATCGGACGACTATATCATATAGCTGCCATAGGAACAATCGGAAAATTTTTAGAACAAAAATTTTTACTTTGTCAGTTATCAACATATTTTCATCAAAGTTGAGATTTAGCCGTTTCAAATTATTCCTGAATTTCGTTTTTAATTTCATGAAAATCGGCCGATCGGAACAATCAGGAAAATAAAAGAAAAATCCATAACTTTGTCAGTTTTCAAGATATTTTCACCAAACTTGAAATTTGGCCATATTATATTATTCCAAAATATCAGTATTAATTTCAATAAAATCGGCCAACTATATCCTATAGCTGCATTGGAACAATCAGGAAAATAAAAAAATAAATCATAACTTTGTCAGTTTTCAACATATTTTCATCAAAGTTGAGATTTAGACGTTTTATATTATTCCTGAATTTCATGGAAATCTGCCGACTATATCCTATAGCTTCCATAGGAACAATCAGGAAAATTAAAAAAAACCATAACTTAGCCGATTTTCAAACCATTTTCATCATGTTCGAGATTTGGTCACTAATTATTATTACAGAATTTCGGTGTTTATTTTTATTTTAATTCTGCAAGGGTATATAAACTTCGGTGAGCCGAAGTTAGCTTTCTTTCTTGTTTTTACTGATTTTCCTTATTAAACGCAAAGAGGTTGCCTACTTAAGGGCTTGTGTGGCGGAAATGCTAGGCAGCTACGTCATCGATAAGACATAGTCGTCTGATTTTCATAAAATTAAAAACAAAATTCAGGAAGAATACAAAGTGGCCAAATCTCAAATTTGATGAAAATATGTTGAGAAACAGCGAAGCTATAAATCGTTCTGTAATTCCCTATTTTTTTCTATGGCAGCTATAGGATATAGTTATTCGATTTTCATGCAATTAAAATCGAAATTCTAAAATTAAATTAAATGGCCAAATATCAAATTTGGTTAAAGTATGACAAAGTTATAATTTTTTTATTGAAGATTTTTTCGTTTGTTCCTATGGCAGCTATATGGTGTAGTCATCCGATTCGGCCCGTTCTGACTTATGTACGAGTGAGAGTATATAGAAGATTAACTGCAAAGTTTAATTCAGAGAGCTTTAAAATTTATGGACTAGTTTGCTTATAATCGGACGGACAGACGGACATGGCAACATCGACTCGGCTGTTGATCTTGATCAAGAAAGCAGATTTCAATTGAACTATAAAATAAAAATGTAATTATGAAAATTTAACCGAAACTCTGATATAATAATAAATTGTCAAATCTTTAAAATTATGAAAATTTGTTGGAAAACAGCGAAGTTATGAATTTTTCATTGATTTCCCTGATTGTTCTTGACTAAGACTAACTGCAAAGTTTCATTCAGATAGCTTTGAAACTGAGGGACTAGTTTGCCTATAATTGGATAGACGGACGACCATTGATCCATTCGGCTGTTGATCAAGAATATATATACTATATAGAGTCGAAAATGTTTCCTTCACTGCATTGCAAGCTACTGACTGATATTATAATACCCTGCTCGGGTATAAAAAAACAAATGCAGATATATAATTGGGAACAGACTCGATATAAAGCTACATGATTCTACGTACGTTTGCAACCGTCTGTTTTTAAGGACTTATTTATTGAAAAAAAAAACATTTTTTAGAGTATATAAGATACAAATTCTAGATAAACTAAAAATCATGCTCTCATTCTGTTTTTTACAATTTTTTGATACATACACAGAGCACTAATCCCAATGCTTGGGACATAAGTGTACCAGAGGATTCAGAACTTCGGAAAATCTATATAGATGGTACTGAAACTCGCATTGTCTTAACTTTCTGTGAACGATATAATTGCCGAGTCCAAATCGACACATGTAAGTACACAATTATTAACCTAAAGGGAGATCATATTAATTATGGTTTTAATACTAATATTTATTATTCCATACAAATTAACAACTTTATCATTATCATTATCATTATCTGCATTAATCCACTTAGAAATGAAAAAACTAACAATTTTCAATGCAAACAAGTTTTCAGCTCTGAAGCTATTTTGTTTTTTGTTTTTGATTTGCTAGCGAATGCTCTGTCCACACTTAAATAAGGCCATGACTATTGGCCGATGCTGGCTTGAATGCGTTATCAAAGACCCTTACAGCTGTTCACCATAGAAAATAATATTTGTTTTAAGGCTTGTCTGATCTCTGATGTCGTATAGAAAAATGTAAAGGTGGAAAAATTTTAATTGGTATGGCAAAGACGTTTCACCTTTTAAGAAAGGGTCTTCTTCAAACTTGTTGACTTTAATTGATCTGGTGACGGTCCTGCGCACGTAGGGAGTATAATGCTAAAAAAAAAGAAAAACGACCTGTGAGAATACAACTTCTTAGGCCTGGGACCACCGTAGAACCTCTTCCTTCCAACTTTCCAAGGTTGCCGTTGACTCCAGCCTTAGCTCTAAACTGGTTATAATTGATGATTTTTATATTGTATGTATCTGTTTCATTCACGCAACCAGAAGAGACTTACTACGCAACATTCGAATTGACAGGCCGACAAAAATTTACCTTTTTTTATGGAGAATAAAACCTTCAGATCGTGAAAGATCTCGATCTGTATATTACTAGTTCGAAACGCAAAAATTTCTATCACGTACTATTTTTGAGGAAACTGCGTTCAAAGTACCGAAAATTGCCTATTTTCGCATTTTTCAAAGGCTTATAAAACAGAAACCGCGCGTATGCCAAAGTTGAAATTGGGGTTCAATGAAAGCCCAATCTTTTCCCTTTCAGATTTCAGATGAATGTGGGATGTGGGACGTTAGGTTCATCGCTTTTTCTGAACTGTTTTTTGACCTTTTTTATACCCTGTATCAAAGGTACAAAGGTATTATAGTTTTGTGCGAGTGCAATTTTCTGTAACAGGCAGAAGGAGGCGTGTCAGACCCCCAAAAGTTATCTAAATATTGATCAGGACCACTAAAGGAGTCGATATAGCCATGTCCGTCCGTCCGTCTGTCTGTATGAACGCCTAGGTCTCAGAGACTATAAGAGCTAGAGACACCCAACTTGGGACATCGACTTTTTATGTCTGCACGCAGATCAAGTTTGTTTTAAATTTTTGCTGCTCCCCTTTTTGCTGGAGCTATTTGAAAAAAACCATATATCTCCCAAACTTATAAAGTTGTGTGAATCATATTTAAACCCTGTATGTATTTTACCAAAATACACATATTGCCTAGATTTCATTGCGATCGTGCCATAAATAGCGGAGATATAGGCTTTTTACTTTATAGACAAGAGCAGCCCAGGCAGAGGGCTCCAAAGAAATCAAAACGTTCATTCTACATTTTAGTTATGTTCACACTTTTATGAAATTAAGACTTCTTATTTGGAATTGGTTCGTGGTGCAGTTGTCTAAGCTGCAGGCAACCCGAAATGCTTTTATGTCAAATAAAATAAATTGTCACTGGTTCAAGTCCCGTCTGCTGCGACTTATTTTTTTTTATAATTTTAACAATATTTTTTTTTAATTGTTTCCTGTAAAGCAAAATAATAAAAACCTTCAAATTTTTTAAAACTAAAAAAAAAAAAATGTTTACCCCTTTGCGGCAGGAATCGAACTCGGACCATTGGCTTACACACAAAACATACATTCAGTTTTACCCACTGAGCTATCGACCTTGCTCTTAAAGTGGAAGACATTTGCATTATATGTACATTTCTTTCCGTTTTTTTGTCTTATCTCCACCTTCTTTCATATTATTTTGGCACGCGCGTTGTAATGGTAAAGGGTATTCTACTGTCGGGATGCCCGACTAGAACTTTTGAGGCACTACAGACCACTCAACTACACTACACTTCAAAGATACCCGTAGCGTGCAAGGGCATTTGCAGTGTTCAAATGAATTTATTTAGCTTTGAATGATTTTAAGACCCGAACGGATGAGGAATCAAATGTTAATAGTCCAGAAATGCTTCAGCTATTAGAAATTATCTCAATATAGGTTTAATGTTACTCAAAATGTTACAAAAATGTCGAAATATAAAAAATCGAAATTAAAAAAATTGTTTAAAAATATTTTTTTTATTTTTTTTAAATACTCTTATTTGTGCAAATCGAAAAAAAATAAAGCAAAAAAATTAAATAAATTTTTTTTTTATTGTCATTTTCTATGAGAAAATGCGATTTTTTCAATTTGATACCCTATAAATTGGCAAATGGGTGGGCGTGGCACATTGTCCACTAGATACATAAATTTTACATTAATTCTCTGTCAAATGTCGTTTAAATTATTCGATTATCTTATTTGGTTCAAAAGTTATGATGTTAGCAACGCTAAATGACCAAAAGGCGCCACTGCACTATGGGGCCGCGGGCCGGTTTTGGTTGCCATAAGTCATTTATTAAGAGTTGTCCAAAAAATTAAAAAAAAAATATTTTTAAGTTAAGATAAGATTAAGCTTCAATGTTGCATACCAGGAACAGTCCAGTGTTAAGAAACAAGGCGCCAAGCAGCGCTGTTAACACTCATGTTTAATGGCGAATATAGCAGACGCAAAATAAGCTATTTTTGAAGATTAAAAAAGTAAATAAAAAGTCGGACTTGTGAAAAGATTCGTCATGGAATCGATTTAGAGGGGCTTATACTAAGTGTTTGTGGGTGTAAATAGTAGGAGTTGATCGTATTGTCTTTGTAGTTTATGTATTTGTGAACCCTTCCACGAGTTAAATGTTAAAGTGAAACCTAATTTTTAAATAGAAAAACAAAAAAAAGTGGCACCTAGTTTCACCTTAATATTTATACTGTATTATTAAGAATTCAATTTCTTCAAATGAATGTAGTCTCAAGGTGCACTTTTGCGCACTTTTGATGGAATTTGAATTTTTCTGAGGTAACCTCACTGTTTTTTTTTAACGCCGATTTTGTTGCTGTTTGGAACAGCAAAAATGGCCGGCTTAAGCAATAAAAGGTTGTAAAAGGCTTTTTTCGAAATAGAAAATAAAATAAATGATTGATCAAACGCTTGTCTCTTCCAAGTAAACTGTCGTGTTTTTGTTTTGCGCTCCCGTTTTGTAAAAACTCTTCGTTAAAACCACCGGGGTTTTTCTTAAAACTTCAACTTTGTGTTCTATTTAGCTCCCGTTCACTTCGCGTGTGCATGCAGCTTTATTAATCTATTCTTAATCTCTTTATTTTTCAATAATTAATTGTGCTGCCTGTTTTTGCTTTTTCTATTCTTTCTGTGTTTCCTCTTTTCACCTCTCCCGTTTAGCAGTTGTTGCTCTGTCGCGACAGTTAAAAGTTTTCGAGGCTTCGCTTACTCTCACACTCCCCCGCTCTTAGTGCTTCAACTCTCTCGGTGCAGCTGCACTTTTCCTCTCACACCTTTCGCCCTATTATCTATTGCTACAAGTACAGTGGTAAGTCTTTAATAATGTCTTCCGATATCGTCTGCTTCTCCAAAGCAGCATTGCGACGGATCCCAACAGCCCGCGGCGGGCTCTCAACAGCATGCTCCTTTGACTCAGCCTTCGACCTCAGAATCAAATCCCAGAATTCTGAGGTCAAGTGTTAGAAAAGATTCGGGGTCCGAAGGTGCTGTGGGACTAAACGTTCCACCGCGAATTTCAATTTCGTCTCCTATGGGACCACAACTTTTGATGCCCCATAGCACCGTAAATTTATCGCTCCAGGAATTTCCGGCCAATATGGGCACTACAGGCACTCAGTCTGTTTCACCTCAAGCCCTCATAGCTGTCCCATCTGCGAAACAGATATTTGTTTTGCGGCTCTCCCCTGGCCAAACATCTGAAGATGTTATTGCCTTTATACGAGGCAAAGTTAGAGCCGAAAATTTAAAATTAAAGATGGAAAAATTCAAATTTTCTTACGCTAGGGATATTTCATCTTTCAAAATAAATATCCGAAACGAATTCTTCGGCACGATATGCTCAACCAAATTCTGGCCTGAGTATGTTGTAGAAAGAAGAAGAAGAAAAAGAAACGGCCTGTTGGGATAACTCTTTCTAAGCCCGATCTGACCACTGTGCCCTCTACCTCCTCGGACTCTGTCCAAAAAACTAAATACTTCGCTGTTAATCTCCTATCAGATTGCAAGAGGCTTGCGTAGTAAGCTGCCTAAACTGTATTCTGATAGTTTTGCATTCGCCTTCCATGTTATTGTGTTGATGTTAATGGGTTGTAGCACTAACCATACAACATGTTGTATGGTTAGTGGTTGTAGTCAATGAGTCCAACAGTTTCTTGATTTTAGTTTCGAGTCAGATCTATTTATTTATTGAACGATCAGAAGCAGCGAGGGTGCTGCTTCGACGAATTTGTCGTGAGTGATTTTAAATAGCGCTGCGCTGCCCGCAGACGGCGGCAGAGCGACGGCTTATATATTTGCTTATGTATATGGGCTGTGCATTCCTATACGGACGCGCGAGGGTAAATGCTCATGTGGTCAGCTCGTGTTACAAATGTGCATACGCTGGCTCTTTCAAATGCCGGCTTGAGTTTTATGACCGGGAAATTTGAGGACTGCTTACATTGCAACAATTAGTTACAGTACACATTCTTTAAGTATTGATAACACAGTGAGCATTCAATATATGCATATTACAGTGTTCACAGAAACCTGGTTAAAGCCGGAGATTCGGCTAGATCGGCCTGTCAGGCGCGGGGGTGGGGTCCTCATAGCGGTCAATATCTCCTCTAATACACTTCAATCCTCAACGCAACATGATTTTATTGCTGGCTTGCTCGACATTTCGCTGTCTCAAGTCAACCATGTACGAAATTCTTTAGAGCGCTTGCTTGATCTTTGTGTCGTGTCTGATCCGGCCAGTGTCAGTTTAGTGAGGGTGGCGCCTCTCACGCAACCTGAGGATCCCTATCATCCTACTTTCGATGTGACACTCGATATTGGGGCTGTTATACAGAAAATATCTGATAGACCAGCCAAAAGAGTTAACTGCTGTCGCAAGTATGACTTCGACCGGCTGAATAATTTTATTTCTGACTTTAACTGGTCTGATTTATACATGTGCACTGACATGGCTGATGCCGTAGATATTTTTTACAATGCGATGAATTCATTCTTCTCGGACTGTCTCCCGTTATATTATCCCTCAATCTCAAATAAACCACCTTGGTTTACTAAAGAATTGAGTCGTTTAAAAAATGTAAAGTCAGGGCTGTACACGATGTTTAGAAAAACCGGTTTTCGTTCTGACCTCTCTAATTATATATTGGCTCGGTCAAACTTCACCGTACTGAACGCACAGTGCTACAAAAATTATTTTACTCGTTGCAGGGTCCAATTTTCCCAGGATCCTAAACAGTTCTATAATTTTGTTAATACTAAACGTAAGGCGGTAACTCATCCTTCTTCTCTTTCGTTTGCAAACGCAACTGTGAAGGGCGATCAGGCAATTGCCGATCTTTTTGCCCAATTTATTCAAACAACATACTTCACTTCCACAGACCTAAATCAGACTTATTCTTATAGCTTTCCCAGTTCGAACCTAATATTCTGTCCATGTATAGACGAAAGCTCTCTCCTTTAAGATCTTCATCGTGTTAAGCCAGTTTATTTGCCAGGTCCCGACGGAATACCGGGCTTGTGCTTAGGTATTGTGCCTTCTGAAATTGTTTTCCTTATCCTTAGAAACCTCTAACTTTCACCTTATTTGGAAGGAGTCATTCATTATTCCTCTCCACAAAAAAGGTAACAGATCGGAGACCAACAACTATAGAGGAATCTCTAAGCTTTCGGCAATTCCTAAACTTTTCGAAAACATTATTACTCCACATTTGCAGCACCTTTGTAGATCGGTAATTTCTCCATGTCAACATGGATTTGTTAAGCGAAGATAAACAACTACAAACCTTCTGGAGCTCACTTCCTTTATTATTAGGGGTTTCCAGAATAACCTTCAAACGGATGTAATTTATACAGACTTGAGTAAAGCATTCGATTCTGTTAACCATTCCCTTCTCCTCAGAAAACTCGACCTAATGGGTTTTCCAATTGATCTTCTTAGGTGGATCTCTAGTTATCTGACTAGCAGGACGCAAAAAGTCTTCTTTAAAAATAATTTTTCTAATGTTCTCCAAGTCACCTCAGTTGTCCCGCAAGGGAGCCACCTGGGGCTCTTATTGTTTACATTATTTATTAACGATCTGCCCAAAGTTACGACAAATTCTAGAGTACTCATGTACGCTGATGATGTCAAGCTTTGCGTGCAATACAAAGACGTTGCTTACCAGTCTGACTTACAAACAGACCTTGATAGCTTCCAAACCTGGTGTTGCATAAACCTACTAAACTTAAATGGCTCTAAATGTTAGCTAATGACATTCTCTCGTGTCGTTCCCAAGCATGCAATTTACACACTTAACTGCTGCTCTTTGGAAAGAATTAACTCAGTTGATGACTTGGGTGTCCGTCTGGATCCCAAACTTGACTATATCGATCATATTTCGTGCATGGTGAATAAAGCCAGGGGTATGCTGGGGTTTATTAAACGGTGGTCGAAAGAATTCGATGACCCTTATGTAACTAAAAATTTATATATTTCATTAGTCCGCCCTATCTTAGAATTTGGATCTTGCGTTTGGAGTCCACAGTACGGAGTTCATAGTAAACGCATTGAATCTGTTCAAAAGAACTTTTTGCTTTTTGCTCTATGCGGTTTAAACTGGGATGCTGAACAGAGATTACCCTGCTATTATAGTAGACCGGTTCTAATTAACTTACCCTCCTTAGCCAACCGTAGAACTATGCTAGGCATTACCTTCATTTATAACCTTATTAACGGCGACGTGGAAAGTACTGACTTGTTAAGCCAGATCAATTTCCACGTTCCGAGTAGAAATACTATATCTTACATTCCTTTAGTTTTGCGCCATTGTAGAACCTCCTATGAACTGCATGAACCCTTTAGAGTACTGTGTGCAAGTTACAATGATTTGTACTCGGTAATCTCACATGCTGATTGTCTTCCTAAACTAAAATCTTTAATCCTTACCCACTTAAATTGCATGCAAGCAAACATTCAGCCAGCTCGCCTGTAGATTATTTCCTCGTATTCTTTCCTATAGTTTCAATCGCGTCTACTAATACCTAACCCTAACAGGCACGTGCCTGGTTTCATAAGGGCCACTTGAGTGTACTGACCGTAGTGCATCAACGTCCAGAATTAAAATGAATTAAAAATAATTTAAGTTAATATCCACTATTTCGCTTGAAGACGTAATGCAAGAAAACTTTCTTTCTGCGCCTTAAACTTTGGAACTATTCGAGAGCATGTTTATTTAGCATCAACATAATTAACAAAGTTCATGATCTTTTTTAAAGGATTTTATATATTTTGCTTTAATGTTCAATTGCGATTATGGAGTACAACGTTGTAAAGGCTTTGGGTATCGCGTCCATGTGCCAGCCAACACTGCGTTTCTGCATAACTTAGGCCGATGTTGTCTAGAAATCTCTTTTTAAAAATAAAAATTTCAAAATTTTTTTTTTTGTTAAATGGAGCAAAAACAAGAAAAAAATGTCATCGTATTGTTAATTCATTTAAGAAAAAACTGCGTTTTATAATCCGGCGTAAGTCAGACTACTTTTATTTCACGAATCACGAAAAATACTAGGTTAACATTGTTTATTATCAAACTTTACGAAAGCACATATACACACAGACACATATAAAATTAAACAAATATTGAACTAAACATTTAAATTTTACATACCTCCACTAATATTTTCCGTTTTACTTCTTCATTAATCCCTTAAGTAGAACTTTCTCAATCCTGTATTAAAATGTGCTATTATTTAGCGCGCCAAAAGCCAACGTTTTTGATTAACGAACAGCTGACTTTCAGGACCTTAGAATTTCGTTGCGAAGGCTTTCAATAAAAAAGGCATCCAGCGTCTCATTCAGCAACTCGAAGTTTGGAAATTTTGTCCCCGAATCATTAAATACGTATGGAATTTAATGTCTAATCGGAAAATAATAGTAAAAAATGGCACATCCCTCTCAAATAGCTTCAGACTTGATAACGGAATCCCGCAAGGATGCCTCATTCCAGTCAACCTCTTCCTTACCGCCTACAACTCCCTAACCCACATCATCTCCCTTCCCACATAAACTAAATTCACAGCCTATGCAGACGACTTTCACTTAATAATAGATCGTAGCCGAAACAGCAATCTCCAAGTCAACCTTACAACACTTTTCCAACAAATTGAAGCATGGTGCTTCTATTCAGTATCATCTCTATCTTAGTAGAGAAATGCCATATTTGCCGAAAAAGTTGTCGAAAGTTTTAGCAAAAGATCTTTTCTATGACAGCTATATTATATAATCATCGGATTTGAATAAAATTAAAACCTCAATTCTGAAATAATAAATCGACCTTGTCCCAAATTTGACTAACATATATTAAAAACTGGCTAAGTTATTGTTAAGAGGGGGTTGGCTAGGGGGTAAAAAAAACTAATTGATTTTGTGAAGAGGCTTAGATGCCTAGCAACTATTATATGCATATTTTGTTGTTGCAACTAGAACTTGAAACTAGGTGGATGATTTGGGTTGATATGGTTGGTGAATGAGGCTCTGAAGACACGGCGACAGCCTCTGATGCATGAGTAAAGCTTCTGTTTGAGTTAGAACACTAAACTAATTTTATTAATGAAACTAAAAAATGCTTTTGTAACAGACATAATGAGTAAGAAATAATGTGGGTTACGGCGTCTTAGTGCTAGCTACCCAGTCGGACTTTTCTGTAGGAAAGCTACATGGTTTTCCAACCGAAAAGCTCATGGGGTTGTACCCTACCGTCCATGTGAAGTTCTCATTCGCTTTTATACATGGGCGGCCGGGGTAATTCATGATGCCGACGTCGCTGCTCGTCTCGCTGTGAAATTCACGTGCAACGTTCATTGGGGTAATTCATGGGGAAATCCCATACCCGCTGCTGGCATTTTTACTTTGAGTCCAGAACGTCAAATAATGAATTTGCTACATTTCCGACTATGTCAAGTGGTGCTCTTCGTTGTCGGGAATGATTAATCAACTCATTTCCTGCTTGCAGTTCGCCATATACATGTTGAAAGTGTTCATATATTGGCCTACAAGCATTGACGTTTTGTAGCTCTGAACATTTGTGCTTTACTTCCGCTATCCCTGCAGCCAATATTTCCATGTCGCTCCAATATGGCTTTAAGTCATAATACGCAATTATGTTCCATTCTGAGATTGCCATTCTGGACGTGCCAAGCCGTTCGTAGAATATTCCCGGCTGACGTGCAAACGGAGTTATGTTTACCGATCGACCCATTGCTAAGGGCAGGATGATTAGCATTGCCAGCACCGTTGGGAGGATCGGGAATGACATCTTCTTCTTCTGCGTGGGGTTTTCTTCTGCCCGTGCTGCCTCCTCACCGGAGCTGTGTGGACGTTTTGTGGCTACTTCTTTCTTTATCAACGGTGCCAAACGAGTAACTGGTCGTTTGAACGTGCCTGATGCCGTTTTGACGTCTACTACGCGAACCTGATTATCCTTGCCCGGATAGGTCTTTATTATCCGCCCCATAGGCCAGCTCATTACCGGAACGTTATCTTCTTTTACTAGGACTAGTCCTTCTTTTACATTCTGGGCCATGGTCTTCCATGGTAGGTATTCCATGGACCACTGATTCCAGAATGACTGTTTGAGCCTGGACACTAACTCCCATCTTTTCACCAGAGTTTTTCCCGGTAGGGCCAGATTCGCATCAGGAGGCGCTACTAGAGGTTCACCAATTAGAAAATGACCTGGAGTGATGTATCCGTGGGATCAGATGACATCGGAGTGAGGGGCCTTGAATTGAGTATTGCCTCGACTTCAATAAGCACTGTGTTGAGTTCCTCAAACGTGAGCAATGATGTGGCTGAGACTGATACAAGTAAGGCTACTTTCGCTGATTTTACCGCAGCTTCCCATAGGCCGACAAATGATGGCGCTCGAGGCGGAATGAACTTGAACTCCACCTGCTGCTTACTGCATTGGTTTATGATCTTGGTCTGCGCCTGTTCTGTGAAGATTGTTTCTTCTAACGCCTTTAACTGGTTGTTGGCACCAACAAAGTTCGTGGCGTTGTCGCTATGAATGGTCTGACACTTTTCACGTCGACCCAAGAACCGCCGAAGAGCGGCTAGGAAAGCGTCTGTTATCAGATCGCTTACCAATTCAAGATGCACTGCTTTCGTGGCAAAACAGCAGAATACTGCAATGTACGCCTTATCTAGGTTTTTTTTTCCCGGATTTTATGGTGAATCCAAAAGGGACCGCAGTAGTCGACTCCAGAGTTGGAGAATGGACGAGCCTGTGTTACTCGATCCGCAGGTAAATTACCCATGATTTGCTGCATCAACTTGGGTCGTGCCCTTGTGCATCTGACACAACTGTGGATGATGCTTCTGGCCATTGTCTTATCGTTTAGAATCCAGTATTGCTGTCTGGCTATGGCTCTCAACGATTGTGCGCCGCAATGCATGTTCTCTTCATGCAATTCTCGTAGCACCATCTTCACAATTGGATCATTGTATGGGAGCAAGATTTGATGCTTTGCGGAATATGGCAGGTTAGATTCTTCTAACCGCCCTCCTACTCTGATGAGTCCGTCATTTCCGATTATTGGAGACAGCGAGACAATTGA
>VNJN01000589.1:1690-12063 GCA_008042485.1 Drosophila mayri | reverse complement strand
TAATTTTCAAGAAAATCGGGTGACTATATCCTATAGCTGCCATAGGAACAATCAGGGAAATAAAAGAAAAAAACCTTAACTTCGCTATTTCTCAACTTATTTTCATCAAATTTGAGATTTGGCCACTTAATATTATTTTAGAATTTTGATTTAATTTTCATGAAAATCGGACGACTATATCCTATAGCTACCATAGGAACAATCAGGGAAATAAAAGAAAAAACCTTAACTTCGCTATTTCTCAACTTATTTTCATCAAATTGGAGATTTGGCCACTTAATATTATTTCAAAGTTTTGATTTTATTTTCATGAAAATCGGACGACTATATCCCATAGCTATCATAGGAACAATCAGGGAAATAAAAGAAAATAAAAACCTTAACTTCGCTATTTCTCAACTTATTTTTATAAAATTTGAGAATTGGGAACATATTATAATTTCAGAATTCCTGTTCAATTTTCATTAAAGATAAATTAAATTAAAATAAAATAAATAAATAAATAAAATATTGTAAATAAATTAAAAATATTATTTAATAAATACATATAAAAAATTGTACAATATATTTAAAATTTAGGTATTATATCCTCCTCTTGGATTGAGACCTTGTCGTGGTGTGGGGGCTTAGAACGTGAAAATAAATATCACTGAAACTAACCGCAATCCTTCAATATTAGCATTTTTAATTACTTCGTTACTGCAAGGGTATTTCAACTTCGGTTCGCCGAAGTTAGCTTCCTTTCTTGTTTGATTTTATTTTTTCCACTGTTTTCCTATGACTAAAAACCTTTTTTATGTTTCCGTTAATTTTTTTTACAAATTAATATTGTTATAGAAATAATTCTACTAAATAAAAATAAGTCCGGTTTCCACGGTTTTGCATTCGTTGGAAAGGTCTCGGGCTCCGTGAGGTTTATAGCAAAGAAAATTCATGAAAAATTCAACAGAAAAGTGGGGAAATCGTTTTTCACATACAGCGCCATCTCTGATACGTAGCATGTACTACAAACCAATATCCAATACTTCAAGTAGATGGCGCCGGTGCCTGATAAAGTGTTTGACAGCTACTCATTGTTCTCTGCTTAGTTAATTTCATTCAAGCTCAGTGTAAATTATGTGGATCGTGCATTTGATGTTAAATTCAACACTCTGTCCATAGTCCAAAATGCCTAGAGTGCGACGTGCGAGCATCGGCCGTCGCACAACTAGCAACAAGTGTATTCAAGGAACTTAAGCGAAGAAAGACAAAATATAATAAGAGAAAATGACCGATTGAGACATCGCGTGAGCACACGAAGATCATTGGCATCATACAATCGCTTGGCATTCCAATATGATCCCACTGCGAACTACAGTGATGATGAAAATTTTGATATTGGACGAATGACGACTATATGCCGATATTGCAATGCGTTAAAGTTCAAAAGAGAAACGGCTGGATTGTGCTGCGCAAGTGGAAAAGTCAAACTGGATCCATTATTTACACCACCACAGCCACTGAAAACATTGTTCGATGGAAGTGATCCCGATTCCAGCCATTTTCTTCAAAACATCCTTGAATACAATAACGTCTTTCGCATGACTTCGTGCCGACTTGCAAGGTAAAAGATACAACACACATAACCAATCACACACACCAACACAATTAATTGCAACACATAACATATATACACCACACACTACACCATCACACGATTTACAACGTATTTTTTAACAAATTTTAATGATTATTTGCAATTACAAATACAAGGACAAATATATCATTTGCATGGTTCAATGGTACCAACACCAGATAAACCGCATCAATTTCTGCAAATATATTTCATTTCGTCGATGGTGGATCAGCTGAATGTGCGGTGCAATATACAGGGAGCACAACAGTTAAAGAGACGAATTATTACTAATAATGCTGTGGTTAATATGTTCAAAACAGCATTGGAACGAATGCCATCGGATACGCACAAATTTGTCATAAGAGCGGATTGTACCCCAACAGGTGAACATGTGCGAAGATTCAATGCACCCACCGTTAATGATGTTGCTGCAATTATGGTTGGCGATCCAACTAAATCACGAGACATTGTCGTTCAGCGAAGAAGCAATATCATGCATCGTGTAAACGACACACATCGTTTGTACGATGCGTTACAATATCCAATCATTTATTGGCAAGGGCAAGACGGATACGACATCACGTTGAAGATGGTCAGGTACAGTTACAGGTACAATATTCACACACTATTTATTGCCATTATTACTATTATTGGTTTCCATTAACAATTCATTTAATTTTGCATTTTCAGGAGTATCAACGAATAAAAATCTAAGCGCAATGAATTACTATGCGTATCGTATGATGATTCGTACACATGAGGAGAATGTCATTCTGAAGTGCCGTCGGCTAATCCAGCAATTCGTTGTCGACATGTATGTCAAAGTCGAGACCGAACGTTTAGCGTTCATCCGATTCAATCAGGCAAAGCTACGATCTGAGGACTATATACACTTGCGTGATGCTATTCATTCAGATGGTGATGCTCAGAATATTGGACGACTGACGATTCTCCCATCAACTTATATCGGAAGCCCACGCCACATGCACGAATACGCTCAAGACGCTATGACGTACGTGTGAAATTATGGAACTCCGGATTTATTTATTACGGTCACATGCAATCCGAAGTGGATGGAAATTGAACGCGAGTTGGAACTGGGTCAAAAACCGCAAGGTCGCCATGACATAATCGCCAGAGTATTTCAGCAAAAACTGCTGAAACAAATTACATTCAAATGACATCATATCAGCTGAAATTCCTGATCCAGTCACTGATCCCCGTCTACACGACATTGTGACGACACAGATGGTACATGGACCGTGCGGTGCATTAAATCCATTATCGCCTTGCATGGCTGATGGAAAGTGCACAAAACGATATCCGCGACCGTTAGTTGCTGAAACAGTCACAGGGAACGATGGATATCCAGTTTATCGTCGGCGTTCAAAAGAAGATAACGGTCGAACTATCAAAGTAAAAGTTCAAAATCAAGAGATTTAAATCGGAAATGAATTCATGTTACCATATTGCCCGCTGCTATCACGAATTTTCGAAACACATGCAAACGTTGAGAGTTGTCATTCGGCCAAATCAATCAAATATTTGTGCAAGTACGTCACAAAAGGCAGCGACATGGCTGTGTTTGGTATTGCGTCGGAAAATGCGAATGACGAAATCAGCAACTTCCAAATGGGCAGATACGTCAGTACTAATGAAGCACTGTGGCGATTATTGTCATTTCAAATTCATGAAAGATATCCCACAGTTGTACATTTAGCAGTGCATTTGGAAAAGGGCCAAAGAGTTTACTTCACTGAGGCTAATGCGGCACAACGAGCTAAGAGACAACCATCGACAACATTGACTAGCTTCTTTGCAATGTGTGAAGCAGATCCATTCTTAGCGACGCTGATGTACGTTGAAATGCCCAAGTATTACACTTGGAATCAATCAACAAAGAAATTCCAACGTCGCAAACAAGGAACCCCAGTTCCAGACTGGCCACAGGTGTTTTCAACTGATGCACTAGGTCGTATGTACACTGTTCATCCTAGAAACGATGAATGTTTTTATTTGCGACTGCTGTTAGTAAATGTACGTGGACCAAAATCATTTGCGCATTTGAAAACTGTGAATGGCCACCAATGCCAAACATATCGAGAAGCATGTAAACTATTGGGTTTGCTGGAGAACGATTCTCATTGGGATTTAACACTTGCAGATTCAGTTGTTTCATCAAATGCGAACCAAATACGAACGCTGTTTGCAATTATCATCACCACATGCTTTCCTTCACAACCAATTCAGTTATGGAACAAATACAAAGACACCATATGTGAAGATATCTTACATCGCTTGCGCATTCAAACGAATTATTCTGACATCCAAATAACCGATGAAATCTACAATGAAGGATTGATTCTGATTGAGGATCAATGCTTGACTATTGCAAACAAGCTACTGATTTAAATAGGAATGATTGCGACAAATCGATCGATGCACGATGCATTCAACCAAGAATTAAATCGAGAGCTGCAATACAATGTTGATACATTGCAGGAATTCGTTAGAAATAATGTTCCGTTGCTGAATGAACAGCAAAAACAAGTATACGAAACATTAATGCAAGCGGTGGACAATAATACTGGTGGTCTATTCTTCCTGGATGCACCTAGAGGAACAGGGAACACATTTGTCATTTCATTGATTTTGGCCACTATTCGATCAAGATGTGACATAGCTTTGCCGTTAGCATCATCTGGAATTGCGGCGACTCTTCTAGATGGCGGTCTTACTGCACATTCTGCGCTTAAGTTGCCACTTAATTTAAACACAAATGATACTCCAACATGCAATATTTCCCGTTCCAGTGCAATGGGAAAATTGTTAATGCAATGCAAGCTCATTGTTTGGGATGAGTGCACAATGGCACATAAGAAATCACTTGAAGCACTTAACTTCACACTGAAGGACCTTCGGCGATATAACAACATCTTTGGCGGCTTTATGATATTGTTGGCAGGCAATTTCAGGCAGACGTTGCCAGTAGTTCCCCGTGGAACGCCTGCAGATGAATTGAATGCTTGCCTGAAGGCATCACCTTTATGCAATAACGCAATAACATTATCCCTAACCACTAATATGAGAGTTCAACTTCAAAATGATCAAAGTGCTGCACAATTTTCCAAACAATTGTTAGATGTTGGAAATGGAAAAGTCCAGTTGATGCGACATCTGGATTAATTACTCTTACCAACGACTTTTGCCGATTTGTAGACACTCAATTAGTTCTTATTGAAAATGTTTTCCCAAACATTAGTGAGAATTATAAGAATTATGCTTGGTTAAGTCAACGAGCAATTCTTGTCGCAAAGAATAATGATGTCCACGCACTGAATTTCACCATTCAATCAAAAATTGCTGGCGATTTGGTGACATACAAATCCGTTGATTCAATAACAAATCCCGATGATGTAGTAAATTATCCAACGGAGTTTTTGAACGCTCTGGAGATACCAGGATTTCCACCACATAACTTGCTACTCAAAGTTGGTACAGTTATTATGATACTGAGTAATTTGAATCCACCGCGACTTTGCAACGGTACTCGACTTTCGGTAAAGAGACTTATGCCGAATTTGATTGAGGCAACCATTATTAACGGAAAGTACGCAGGTGAAAATGTATGTATTCCTCGAATACCAATGATTCCGACAGATCTTCTTCTTGATTTCAAACGATTGCAATTCCCAGTTCGCCTTGCGTTCGCAATGACAATTAATAAGTCGCAAGGACAATCGCTTAGTGTTTGCGGGATAAATTTAGAAAATCACTGTTTTTCACATTATACGTTGCGTGTTCACGAGTTGGGAAACCATCCGCTTTGTTTGTGTTAACGTCAGACCAAAAAACAAAAAATGTGGTTTACCAAAGAGCACTACAATGAAACGGATAATTTGCGGACACGTATAACGCTTCCATTCAGTATTTACTTTGGATTTGTAGCGATGTCAAAGAGTAACTTTCATTTACTTAGGGAAGTTCAACTTTAAATATTTTAGTAGGTAATCGAAATGAATTTATTACTGTTGTGAAATGAAATAAATATTTTCCTTTTCAAATAAAAAAAAAAATTTTTTTTCTTTATCTTTTAATCACCAAACGAAATGTTACATAAAACGAATCTGGTGGCGAAAAGGAGTTTGCCGTGTCTGCTAGTATCCGTATAAAGAATATTATGGAAACCCCTTAAATTAAAGAAAGTAATCTCTAGACCTTTAATAGTCGTTGATCTCCGCTTAACAAATCCATACTGACATGGAGAAATTACTGATCTACAATGGTGCTGAAAGTGTGGAGTAATAATGTTTTCAAAAATTTTAGGGATGGCCGAAAGCTTAGATTCCTCTATAGTTATTGGCCTCCGATTTGTTACCTTTTTTATAATTCCTTCCAAATATGGGGAAAGTGCGAGGCTTCTAAGGATAAGATAAACAATTTAAAAAGGAGCACAGAGCATCGTTGCTTTCCTCGAAAGTTAATAATTTAGACGTGAGAGTGGAGTTGACCGCTATGAGGACCCCACCCCGCGCCTGACAGGCGCTACGATAAATCGTAAACGCAGCTGGGAAAACTTCGGAGCTAAGAATCACCGGCTTTAACCAGGTTTCTGTGAACAAAATAACGTGGGAGGCAAATGCAAGGCTATCAGAATACAATTTATGCAGCTTGATACGCAAGCCTCTCTAATAGGAGATTAACAGAGAAGTATTTAGTTTTTTTTGGGCAGAGTTGGAGATTGTAGAGGGCGCAGTGGTAAGATCGGGCTTGGGAAGAGTAATACCCACCGGCCGTTTCTTTTTCTTAGCTTCATATTCTTTGATAACAACATACTCAGGCCAGCATGACTTTGCCTCGAATAAAGGTAATGAAATTGTCAGATGTTTGACCAGGGGAGACCCGCGAAACAAATAACAGTTTCGTAAGTGGGATGGCAATGATGGCTTGTGGTAAGACAGACTAAGTGACTGTCGTGCCCATATCGGCCTCTAATTCCTGGGGGGATAAATTTACGGGGCTATCGGGGGTCAAAATTTGTGATCCCATAGGAGAAGAAAAGGAAATTAACGGTGGAGCGGTTAGTCCCACAGCACCTTCGAATACCGACTCTTTTCTAACACTTAATCATAGAATTCTAGAATTGAATTCTGAGGTCGAGTGTTCAGACGAACACTAATATTGAAAAATTATGAGACTCCGTTTCATATTTGTTTAAATGTAGGGATAGCCAGAAAATTGTATATGTTATGTATTATTAGGCGTGGGTGCGTAATGCACATGTAACCTAAGTACATGCCACTTATCTCTTAAGATTGTTTCCCCGCCTACTAGAAATGACTCCCGTGGTGATATGCTAGATTGACAATGCGTGGGACTTCGATTAGGCGGGTAATATTTAGTTGGGCCTATTCGTAGGTCATTTATCTAGAATTTGTAGCCTATATAATCCAAGGCTGCTTCAAATAAAATTCAGTTTCTTACAAAAACTCAACAAATGAAATGAATGAAGGTTTTTCATCAGGGACTGTGTCAAAGGCGGCTGCGGTTGAGGGCCCTCCGCAGGTTGTTGAGATCCGTTGCAATGAAGCACACCAGTTGCAGTTTTTTTCGCCTTGAAGACTCATTTAATAGAGTAAGGCAATTGAAAAGCTTATCAAGCGGTAAGAAGATGATATGAGTTTTATTAAAACTCGATAACTCCTTAAAACTGCATTAAAACTGCAACATTATTTCCCTTTCAACGTCACGACAGGCATCGCAACAGTAGCGCAAGCCGATGTTTTTTCTCACATTATCACCAATCCGGCCGGCAACCCCAATGCACTTTGCGTGCAAAATGTTTTTGCACAGCCAGCAGTCGATAGCAAGATCACTCAACAAAACTATCTTTTTACAAGTTTTGGAGAAGCAGACGGTATCGGAAGACATTTTAAAGTCTTACCACTGTACTTGAATCAATAGGAAGAGGGGCGACAGATGGGAGAAAAGTGCAGCTGCACCAAGAGAGTTGTAGCGCGAGAGAGCAGGAGACCGTGGGAGTAAGCAAGCTTAGAGACGTTAGCTGTTGCGACAGCGCAACAACGGCTATACGGTATAACCTTGGAGGACCAGAAAAATGATGTGGTGTGAAAATGAAACTGATTGGAAAAAAATATTGCGATAGCGGCGGACTGTCCGGCGAATTTGGTAATATCCGATAGTAAATCAGACCTTCTGGCCAATATTAATTATGCCTTTTTTGTCACCACACAATTTCACTATTCACTTTGAATTTTTCGTGGAGTAATTGCACCCAGAATATATGTGCACAAGTTGTCTCGCGTGTGTGTATGTATATATATATGTAGGATTGGCAATCTTTTTTTTAATAACAGATCAGTTGTTCTGCTCTATAACGTTTTCCAGTAGTGTTAATAAGCATGAAAGATGCGCGAGGGAGTAGAGATTGAGCTTCACAAGAGGAAGGTCGGGTGTGTCTCAGAGATATCAAAAAAAACTGTATAAAAACTGTATCAAAACTGTATTCATTGAAGAATAAATTATGTGAATTAATTTAATTAATTCATGGAAGCTTTTTCTCTACAATTTTGGGGGCTCAACCGGGATCAATCCACAAACGT
The DNA here is from genome assembly GCA_008042485.1 of Drosophila mayri. Taxonomy (NCBI): domain Eukaryota; kingdom Metazoa; phylum Arthropoda; class Insecta; order Diptera; family Drosophilidae; genus Drosophila; species Drosophila mayri. Next base: position 3,825 of record VNJN01000589.1, on the reverse strand, counting down.
GCCAATTTGAGTGTGCTTTCATGTAGTGCGTGACAAAAATACCCTTTATGAAGGTGTGATCGGTAGCGATGTCCTTAATACAGTTACCGCAACAATTGGAGCAAAAGGAGTCGTTTTCCACGCAGTTTGTTCAGTAGATCGTGGCCATATGTCTGATCCCACCTTAGGTAGAGACGAAAATAGTCCAAGCCATGACATAGATCTCACTCACTATAGTGACAATCAAAATGTGGCTGCAGATGCGACTTCCACTAACATTTCATACTTGACAGAAATGGCATCGAATTTCATTGAAGACATTGTTCCAGATTTAGACCTGCCGGTACTCAAAGCGGCATAAGATCAGCAGTGGTTGGGTTAGTTCAAAATTACAAGCCATTAAAGCCAGAGTCAAGCCCAGAAGAAATAAAAATACTCCTCACAGATGAAATCCCAGTCTATCAGAGACCTAGGCGCTTACCGTACGAGGAAACTGAGAAAGTTGTCAAGCAGATTAGGGATTGGCTGAAGGAAGGAATCATTCGTTAAAGTGTTTCCGAATACGCTTCACCCGTAGTTTTGGTTGCAAAAAAGGATGGCACCAAAAGACTCTGTTGCGACTACCGCAAACTGAACCAAAAGATAATTCGCGATAATATCCCTATGGCTTTGATCGACGATGTTCTACATAAGCTTCAGAAGGGAAAAGTGTTTACAACGTTAGACTTACCAAACGGATTTTTCCATGTCCCCGTGCAGGAAAGCTCTCGCAAATACACCGCGTTCGTCACCCAACGCGGTCACTACGAATTCTGCTTCGTACCATTCCCCCTGCAGTGTTTATGCGATACATTTTTGCAGTGCTCAGGCCATTGATTGAAGACGGTACCCTTATCCTGTATATGGGTGATTTGATTATTCCATCAAAAGAGGAACAAGAAGATTTGGAGCGGCAGCGATATCTTAAAAATGACGTGGTCGCGCGTTGTAGCGCCTTCAGCAGGCATCATTTTGTAGAGTTGGACAATATTATCCGACGCCACTGGAAGCATTTGACCCGGTGGAATGTGTTCCCGAATTTGCTCTAATTGCTCCTTTAGTTGTTTGGGAGATACTAGCATTGGACTAATCGTTCGATGACGAACGTCAGTTAGCACATTAGCTATCTCACTCTGCATTCGCTGCATTCCCGTTGCCACCAGCGTTAGCTGAGCAGTCAGAATCATAAACGCTTGTTGCAAGTGATCTCCTTGGTACCTGCCTCTTTCTTGATTAATCGCACCTATCTGGTGCTCTAGCGTTTTGATCCGATCGTTGGTGGCCGAGCTGCTCTTCCTGACTATGTTTATAGTTGAGTCCAGAACTGATGTTTGATTCTTCAGGAGCATCATTAATACGTCTTTGTTGGACTTGACATTATTTATCATCTTGGACATGTCGTCGGCGTACCTTGAGTCCAGAACACCAAAAAACGAATTTGCTACATTTCCGACTATGTCCAGGGGTGCTTTTCGTCGTCGGGAATGATTAATCAACTCATTTCCTGCTTGGAGTTCGCCATATACATGTTGAAAATGTTCATATATTGACCTACAAGCATTGACATTTCGTAGCTCTGAACACTTGTGTTTTACTTCTGCTATCCCAGCAGCCAATATGTCCATGTCGCTCCAGTATGGTTTTAAGTCATAATACGCAACTATGTTCCATTCTGAGATTGCCATTCTGGACGTGCCAAGCCGTTCGTAGAATATTCCCGGCTGACTTGCAAACAGAGTTATGTTTACCGATTGACCCATTGCTAACGGCAGGATGAGCAGCATTGCCAGCACCGTTGGGAGGATCGGGAAGGATTTTTTCTTCTTCTGTGTGGGGCTTCCTTCTGCCCGTGCTGCCTCCTCACCGGAATTGTGTGGACGTTTTATGGCTACTTCTTCCTTTATCAGTGGTGCCAACCGAGTGACCGGTCGTTTGGACGTGCCTGACACCGTTTTGACGTCTACTACGCGAATCTGATTATCCTTGCCCGGATAGGTCTTTATTATCCGCCCCATAGGCCAGCTCATTACCGGAACGTTATCTTCCTTTACTAGGACTAATAGCCCTTCTTTTACATTCTGTGCCATGGTCTTCCATTTCGTACGCATTTGTAGCTC